>NDGN011551744.1:18136-32529 GCA_002564285.1 Tympanoctomys barrerae | reverse complement strand
ATTTGATTTGAAACTGTCTCATTGCTATTTGTTTATCAATAAAATTATGGCAAAAAAAATCTAAAGCTTCTTTTAAATTTGGGCCTCCTCCAGCATTTGTGGAGCTCTGTGGTCCCTCATCCATACAATAAGCGTTTCACATGTATGTCACTCTAATCATGGGCCAGAGTTCGGTTGTAGCCCATTTGCTGCTCTTTCTATGCACTTGATTACTTGAGTTTTTAGTCCATAGCCAATAGTCTTTACTTTTTTCCTGCTTCCTTATCACTCTTTTTTTTCTTCTTTGTATTTTTTTTTTAATTTTAGGGGAGGGTCTACAGGGTGTTCAGGTTCTCACTAGTAGACCGGACTCGTAGTGATCTGCCTGTTTACAGCCTCCCAAGAGCTGGGATTACAGGTGAGCCACCATGCCCAGTCTCAATTGCCATCTCAGCATGCCCCAGGGGCGGGGCTAGCACAGGATGGGGGTCCTGAGGTTCAAACCCGCAGCTCTTGCACCTGCTTGCGGGTGCTTTAATCCAGTGAGCTATTTGGCTGGCCCTACACTGATCTCTTTTTATCCTAAGCTAGTTAGAGTTTAAAATGTCTTGTGAATTGCATATCACTTGATGTGAATGCTGTGAATTCCCCAGAGCAGTCTTTTCAAATTTTTATCTATAGCCCAAATTAGTAATTTCATTTTATTTCCAATCTTATAAGCATATGTGATTAGAAATTAAGCATTATGAAAAGATACCATTTGCGATATGCCTTGATACTTTTGGTTCTTTTCTCTTTTATTTTATTTATTTTTTGAGGACAAAGAAAGCAATAAACACTCACTGGAGAAAATCTTTTGATCCTGTTTCAGTAACAATGAGTGTTCTTCAGAAAATGAAGTCCTCAGACTGTGTGCAAAACTTCCTGAGAGAATCAGTCTTGAGCCCTGCCTTGGGCTTAGTGAATCAGAATGCACACAGGCAGCTTATGGGAGTGCATAGTTCTACCAATTCCCCATGTGTTTTTAAGGTTAAAAAGCTATCCCATTGGGCAAACACAGTGGTAGAGTGCTTTCCCAGCATGCCCAGCAGGGGTTCAATCTCTACTACTGGTGGGAAAAACAAAATCACAAAATCTGGACTTTCAAACTTTAATATTTTATCTTCACACGAAGGCATCTAATTTGCCAGTTGAGTTTTTAAAATGTATGGATGTGCACATGTGTAAATGTATGTGTGTCTATCGAGAACTAGAGAAAGGATGCATATCTATGGTTTTCCCTTTCCTATTGACTCAGAATGAAACCTCAGTTCAAGAGATGCCAGAAACATAAAGCATGTAATATTTTGTTATACTGTCAAGTGGTAACCTCAATGCATGGTAGGAATTACACCACACGGCACTGTTTTGTTTATGGTGTTATTAGTCTATTTGGCAAACAGGTAGACTAAGAACTTGGAAAGTTAAAATTTTGTTTCTGAAATTACATTTAAGCAGTAAAGTAGGAGGCAAGGGTTCAGATCTCATCATTATGACTACAGAACCCATAGTTTTGTCTGCAATTCTCTCTAGTTTTTACTTCAGCATTAAACAGAGGTCATGAATTAGCTATTTTGTCACTGAGTCTTAGATGACTTCCTTAACCCATTATTTGCTGAACGAAGGTAAATTTGGGGCCATTTGGTCCCTTCTCTTTCTGAACTCTCCACCTGTGTGTCACTTTCCCTCTATTTTCTGTTAAGGTTAAGGAAGAGGGAGGGTAGCAGTTTTCTGCTGTTATTTTTGACATTAACTCATGTTCTCTTGTTAGGGTACCACCACTTCTATCTCCTCAGTAGTAAATTATCTAGAATTTTCAAACCTACAACATAAATCAAATATCTTAAATAAAACAAACTCAATACTCATTTTCCACATAACAAGTGATCCTACAGATTATTAAATTCATTATATCTAAATATCCAAATGATTGTAATATTGCATATGACTCTGAAAATATAAAGGTTATTTAAAGTGTAATTTTAGAACTAACTGGACACCAAAAGTCATTACAACAGAAATTTTAGTGAGTTTTTTGTCAGGGCAAACCAACTAGTCTTCCAGGGAATTTTGTAGCATTTTATCTCAACATATATCAAGGTAAGAGGAGACCAATAGTGAAGGATTAAACCATGAAGAATGACTTCAGGGATATATCATTGAAGCTGAAGTGTTTCTTCAAATAAAAAAAAAAATGCAAAGGATCTTTGACCGGAGGGATGGAGTTATGTGAAGAGCCAAAAGAGCGAAGAACACTGTGGTATTCAGGAGCTAGTAGTGTGTGAAAAGGTTGAGAAAAAAGACTGAACTAATCTGTGTAGTTAGTGACAAGATTATAAATTCAGTTTGTTCTCTTCTCACTCATACAGTTGGCTGTCTATGGAAGAGGCCTGTCAGGATCTCATAAAGGTGATTCTATCCATATTTCCAGTTTAAGAAAGTTGCTCTAGATAGCCTCCAACTTCTTAGATACCTACACCTGAAGTTGGCTCATACACTCAAATATCTAGAAATACTTAATGAGGTGGGAATTCAAATCCTCCTGCTCTTCAGCTGGGGAATAAAGGTAAAAGTAAAAATGGTGATAGCCTGTGAGAGCAAAGGTTGTGTGTGTGTGTGTGTGTGTGTGTGTGTGCATTTGTGTGTTAGTATATGCATGCATGTATACACACTCAAGATAGAATGATCCATCTTTCAGCCAAGAGACCAAGATAGAAAATGAAATGAAAATGCCAAAATTTTATTTTTTTCTTCCATTCTTCATTGCTATGCATTTCTCTTAGTCCTTGAACCAAGACACTCTTTATTGACTTTAAATAATAATTGTAAGCTATTATAATTATTATAATGCTTAAAGAAATACTATGACCTATGTCTAGGCAATGTATCTCAGAAGTTTCCAATATTTCTATTGATTGTCTTTATTTTTTCTGAACATATAAATAATTCCATTTTAAATTATCCCCGTATGTGCTTTTCTACCTGCCCCATGCACACTTTTATCAGGCATTGTCATTCATAGCATTTATTCATATTATTTAGAATATGAAACCCAGTCATATGTAACCTGATAGAGTTCTACACAATATTCTGCCTCCTATTGAGTGATTCTCCTAAGAAATCATAAAAGGCCTATAGCGACTTATCTACACATTTCAATATTGGAAGATTTTCAATCTGACTCAATATTTGATATAAATTTCACTTTTTAATTTTATTTTGTTGTTTTTTTAGACATGGTCTCACTATGTAGTTCTGGCTAGCTTTGAACTCATCATGTAGCCCAGGTTGAGCTCAAACTCATGGCGTTCCTCCTGCCTCAGCCTCCTGAGTGCTGGGATTACAGATACGTGCACAACATTTGGTGAAATTTCACTTTTATAATATTTTATCTATAAAAATTAAAAGATATCCACTCTAAACCTATATGATGCTTGAATTGTTAAAAACATAGTTTCTCTTCTGCTCTTGTAGCATAAGTGGTTGGACTCATCCAGCTGTCATACTTATCAAAAATTAATTTTCCTAATGCATGCCATATTTAATGTTGCAGTGGCAAGTTTTGCACATACTGAAGAAAAGAGGAAAGGGACTCTTTTTCTCTTAGATTTATACATTGTACCGTATACAAGAGATAGAGAAATGTCAGAATATTTTGCTATTATAAGACCAAATCTAAAATAGCAATGAATAAGGCTGAATTTTAAAAAGAACACTATCTTATGTTCTATAGGCAATAACGCAATTGTGATTAGATTGACATTAAAAATGCTGCATTTGTAAAAATCTCTCTTATGCTTCCTTGAAAGCCGCGAAGGCTGTGAGCTATGTGCTGCTGCAGAAAGCCTTCTCCATACGAACATGTGCCTACTTTGAAAATTTAGGTCTAAGAAAAGGCAACAATAAAGTAGAATTACCTTTAGCTAGGGCCCTTAGGAAGTTTGAGAAAAGTGCATCTGCAGAAACATAGGTGCAGCCTCTAATGGTATTTTTGATGTCTTCAAAAGACGGCCACCAATTGAGTGTATTGTGTCAAAATGGAAACCCCAAATAAGAGAAATGTGGGAAGAAGCTCAATGAGCAGAAACTATTTGGGGCAGATGATTTGAATGTCTTCCAAGGCCTTTGAGAAGCATTAAGCTCAAGCTCAGCCCTTTATCTTTGACAAATACCACACCGTGTATCTGCTTGTTATTTTGTGGTCCTGTTGCTCCTGTCAGCTTGTTAAATGGAGCTCGAGGCTCAGTCGGGAGACGATAGTGCGGTAATCTCTGTGTTCTGCTTGCCTCGGCATCCAGAGGCGCGGCTGTGCCCGACCGTGAGAGGCCGCCCAGTGCCAAGGGTAACCGCTGGCAGCTGGGCTGATGGAAAACGGTCTGCACTAACAGATTGAAAATGTTCTTTTCAGATCTGAAGATTGGAACTTGAGCTTTACTTTTAAAAGTTTTATGTCCACAGCACGGATCACAAAATAAATTACTAAACCAATTGCTTTGGGAGCCTTCAAGCCGTGACATTAAAGTGGCTGCAAGTCATCATTCTTGATGAAACTCGAAGGAGCAGCCTCAGAACTGTTGTCCATCAAAGGGAAGCGCCCCTCCTCCGCGCCTAACAGTCTGCAGACCTGTGGTAAATAGGCCTCATTTATAAGCATTTATTTTTCAAGACAGGAAAAGAGAACAGAGCATTCTTAAATTCAGATGTCTTTCAAATTATTCAGAGGGAAAGGGTTACCCTTTAAAGTGGAATTGTTTATTCCCACAGGGAAATATTTGGAGTGGAAGTGCAAGATATCGTTTCTTTTCTCTGTTGATGCTCCTATTCTGCAGCGTTTGCTTTATCCTCACAGTACAAAGTGTGGGGGTGGGGGGAAGCGGTCAAAGGCAGCATAATAAAGCACAGGGCGGCTACTGGAGTACCAAGCCGGCCAGAGCTCTTTTCTAGTAGGGGACTGACCTGAGTGATCAGAATCACCTGGCTATGGTACCTTAAGAATACTGAATCCTGGTGAAACGAAAGCTGTTTCCTAACCCTTAACACCTCAGAAACTCTCCCAGACCCCTGGGTAAGGAGGAAGGGGTGAGAATTTCATAAGGTAACAAGAGAACTTTGGAGGAGAAAAATTTGATTTTTGCCGATTACTATCACTGTGATCAAATCCAGTTACTTAGATTTCTGATCCTCTCCTTACTTGTGAAACAAAATGATTGTGTCTACCTCACGAGTTTTTGGAAGCCCATAGAACAAGATAACCTTAGGGGTGAAGTTTTAAGGTATGCAACTTTGAAAAACACTGCAATAGACGATATATGAGTGTATAAATGACAAATATGACATGAAACAACAAAGTGAAATGTTAGCTGTGGGAAATGGAAATGGTGGGTATAGGAGTGCTATCCTTTAAACTTTTCTGTGTGTTCTAAAATATTAAGGAAGGAGCTATTTAGAAGGGAAAAATTTTTTAATGTAAGTATAATTTCTAGGCTCACCACTTATGGTTAAATTCCAAATGTGTAGGCTCATGACCATGCCATAGCTGCAAGGTGTCTTTTTTTTAGGCCACTATGAGCCAAGCTAAGATTCAAGGATTTTATTCCTAAGGAAAAAGAGTGGAGCCTGAGGGAGGAAAGTAGGGGACTGAATTAGTTGCCCACTCTTAATATTTCCTTGGCACATCTTCAGTGCTAAGTAACAAGTGCTGTGTTACTACTGAGGAAAAAGGGGATAAGCACACTTTCCCTCCTCAAAATGGAGGTCTCTAACTAGTGTCCTAATCCTTGCCTTGGTTACCCAACCCTGCTTTTTTCTTTTATCCCTGTTCAGCTGGTTTTGCATTTCTGTAGCAGTGTTTTACTCCACCCTCTGTTCTAAATCTTTGATCCCCGACCCAAGAACCTCCCAGGAAAGCCAATTGTTAGCTTTTGTATGACACGGGGATCTCTGTTCTATGTATTTAAGCTAAAAATGTTTCCTCATGGCAGAATTCTCTTAAAAGTCTTTAATACTGTTAAGTCTTTGAAACTGCTGCTGTGAAGACAGCTGATGGTTGCATTATGGGTCCCACATGAAGGGGTTTTTCTGTTTCTGGGTCTTCATCACTGCCTCCTTGGTGGGCACTCCTTATGAAGCGCTCCAGAGAATCTTCTATGACACAGTAGGCCCTTGGGCTTTGATTTCCATCACCCCCCCGCCAAAAAAAACTCCCTCCACCATCCTTTGTGAGAATCAGGCTGTGGAAAGGGACCAGGAGCCCTGAGGAAGGCCAATACCAAGAGTGGCACAGGGAAAGGAGCCCACAAGACACAGTGAAACAAAAACAAAGCAACAAACACTCAACAACAACAAAAATAGAGAACAGGCAGCTCATGAGACAGGAGAAAAATCTGTTTGGAAAAGTGTCTAGAAAGCTCAAAGGGAAAAAAAAAAATAAATTCAGAATAAACTGGCCAGGAGCATCTAGTGCTTCTCAGTGACCAAGGAAGAAAAAGGCTCATAGCCATCCTCTAGTTGTTGGTTATTTTAGCAAAGAACATTCAAGAGGAACAGGAAGGACAGAAATCCAATTTTGGTAGGATGAAGATGACAGAAAGGCAAGGGAGAGAAGACAGGAACTGTAAGGGAGTCAATAGCAAAAGGAGGAAACTTAGTTGTCTTTTCCATCTTGCAAGATGGTGGGTGAAAAAACTGGGAAGGCAGACACTAAAGGGAAGAAACCCAAAGCCAAGAAGGCTTGAGCAAAAGAAGGCAAAAAAGTCCAAGAAGGGGCAGCTGTACTGAAGCCAAAATCCTATCCTGGTTAGACAAATCAGTAGATACTCCTGATCTGCTATGCATTCCAGAAAGTCTTTGTACAAGAGAAAGTGCACAGCTGCTAAATCAAAGGTTGAAAAGAAAAAGGAGAAAGTTCTTGCTATGATCACAAAGCCAGTCAGTGGTGAAAAGAATGGACACATCTGGGAGGTTAAGTTTCAAAAAATGCCTAGATACCACCCTATGGAGGTGTGCCCCAAAAGCTCTTGAGCCACCGTAAGAAACCCTTCAGTCAGCATATGAGCAAACTTCGAGCTAGCATCACTACCAGGACCATCTTGGTCATTGTCACTGGGCATCACAGAGGCAAGAGGCTTCTTCCTGAAGCAATTGGCCAGTGGCTTGCTGCTTGTAACTGGGCCTTTTAGCTTTAATTGTGTTCCTCTATGAAGAACATTCCAAAAATTTGTCATTGCCACCTCTACAAAAATTGATATTAGCAAAGTGAAAATCCCCAGACACCTCACTGATGTTTACTTCAAGAAGATGCTTTGGAAACCCAGAACCAGGAGGGTGAGATCTTTGACACTGAGAAAGAGAGATACCAGATTTCAGAGCAGCATAAGGTGGATCAGAAAGCAGAGGATTCACAGATTTTAGCAAAAACCAAAGCTGTTCCTCAGCTCCCGGGCTACCTGCGATCCATTTTTGCTCTGACAAATGGAATTTATCCTTATAAATTAGTGTTCTAAATTTCTTACTAAGGACCTAATTAAATAACTGATACATTTTTAAAAACTAGCAAAAGGAGGGAAGTCACAAAGGCAGGATTTAGTGAATGTGTTTATGATGAGAAAGAGCCTGGTGTGATCAAATGCTAATATGAAGAAACCAAAAAGGTAGCTGTTAAAATACAGAAGAGAGGACCAGCCAGATAGCTCAGTGGACTAACTCACCTGCTTAGGCAGAGCACGGCTGCTTGGGTTTGATCTCCAGTGTGCAGTGCCAACACCGCCCCTGGGGAACATTGAGATGGTGATTGAGACTGGGTGAGGTGGCGCATGCCTGTAATTCCAGCTCTTGGAAGGCTGAAAATGGGAGGATCACTATGAGTCCGATCTATGTAGTGAGACCCTGTAGACCCTGTCCTAAATATATTTAAAAAAAAAATACAGAAGAGAAGAAATAACTGCTGGAAAAAAAATTCCTTGGAAAGTAAGACAAAGAAAACCTAGACACTAGAGAAGGGATGTGAATTTCGTAGGAAGTGCTGAGAAGGCAGAAGTGAGCTGCAACTCTGCTGTGGTTCAGCCAGAATGGAGTAGCATTATTAGCCCTCTTCCTGTGGGTCATGTGTTTCTCTTATGTTGGGCTATAGTCATATTGCATCAGATCTTTCTGTGATACTTTTTTTTTCCTAGAGTTGATCAGAAATGACAAACATTTTCTTATACCAGCTCCTTCTCAGCATTTTCTCCTCTCTCCTATAGTATACATTCTGAAAGCTAGCTCAAGTCCTCACATTTATGTCTATCAAATGCCATTCCATTAGATTTAGATCATGTTTCCAATTGGTCAAAATCTTTTTATATTTTAATTGAGCTCACAACATAATGCTGATGTATTTCAGCCTTGTGTCACCCACACATTAACATTTCAGCTGTATATCTTCATTCAAAGAACTGTCTTTAGCGTTATTTCATCAAATACTCTGTGCCCCCACCCCCAGGGACTCAAGGAAAGAATTAGATTGGATGCTTTGATGATAACTGATAAAGCCTTTCATCCTGAGGAATCCTCCCCAATTGGATTAAGTGTATTCATTTGTGGTTCGTAGTGTTTATGTTTTAGGGAGTCAGGGATGTGAAAACTCTCACTCTCTCTGTGTTCATTCCCACAAATAAATGGATACTGTCAATTTTCAAGGCTTTGTCCATCTGGAATACATCACAGACACATTGCTGAGGAAGTAAGAATTCCAGAGCATGCCTCATTTTCCCTGGAACTGTGAAACTGAGTGGCCTAGTTTCTTCTCTGTTGTTGTGAATTCACAAGAGTGTAATATAAGCTACACTTATAACCACTTGGTATAGCTTATGATTGAATCATGTTTCCTGCCAGACACGTTTTCGCTTTATCACTTACTTTTTTGCTAATTTCAGCAATGACAATTGCTGATTATAAAAATAACTTTGATTGTCCAACTTCTTTTAACCACATCTAGTTACCAAAGGCAAATCTATCTGCTACTTTCAAAACCTGTTAAATGAGCAAACAATTTATTCCTGCCTCCTTTGAAGGAACCAAAGAACAGGGCCCCAGTCTTTCTCCTTGCTTTGCTTTGGAACCCTGAGCACCTCATTCTAATTTGCATCAAAATCTGCACGTCCTTTTGCAGTCAGTAATCTAACTCAGCATGCTTAATTCAAAACAGCCACTCAAGTCTTTAAAACTGTCAGTATTCCAAGAAATCAAGAAAAAAAAAACAAAAACAAACAAACACTGGCCTCAAATTAAACCAGATAGAAACTTCAATGGATGGTAACATAAAGTAACAACAAAAACAAAAACATGAAGAGAAATTAATAGAAAATATTTAGAGGTTTAATCTGTCCTGACCACATTAGCTCTTCCTTCCCCTTCCTTTCCTAGAGGAAATCAAAGTTTCTCCCAAGAACAATTATTAGTAGTAGGCTCCCTGACTTCCACCGAGCTTACAGAATGTACTCCTCTTAGCTGGTCCCCAGCAGGTGAGCACACCTGAGAACACTGCTGGCCCACATTTCCTAGTGATTTCTCTGGATCTCACAGCACCAGCATCCCTGAAACCCTTTCTCTTTGCTGAAATAATGTGGAAAAATTAATTCCCTTTTGAGTTCACCCCTGCCTGGCTCCCCACAATCACTACAGGTCGTGGGATAGAGAAGGAATTGGCAGCTTTCCTAGAAAACCAAATAGTTTTTCTTCTTTGTGATGGTGCTCAACTTTCCCTTGCCCCAGGCTTAAAATACAGGCCCCATCTTTAATTTAGCTGTTCTTGTGTGAATAACCAGGGCTCAACAAGATAATGGTGGGTTAGTGAAAATCATTACAAAGGCACTCCAAATCTGAAACAGAGGCATTTTGTGGTAAATTTGAATTTATCTAATGTTTCCTAACTGTAAGTAGGCCAGAGAGTGGTTTTTTTAAAAATCGTTTAAGCAGATAGTTTTTAGAGTTTATTATTTATTTTAATTTTAGTAAAAATTTTCTCAGTTCTCTCATTTAACTTTTAAATTCTTTTTGGAATAATTCATTGAAGGCAGAACTTTTTATACATTTATAGACTTAGACTATCTGAGATATTCATTATTATTTAAATAAAACACACAGGTGAATATTTTCTGATTTGTGTGGGTACCTTTCACTTTTAGATCTTAAGCTTGTTATCACAGTTACAGAAATTACTTTGTTCTTTTATTATATAGTATTTTACAGGTATTTCTCCAGTCTTGTAACTTGCAGAAGTCACTGGGTCTTTAGGTTCAAAAATAATAGTTTAACTTTTAACTGAGCTTTACTGCTCCAGGAATTAAGGCAAAACACCCATCTATTGGTCAGATTCTTGGTGGACAGTAAATTTAAGCCAGGAAATACAATTTTAAATAATATGGGCAGTTTACCCTAACTATTTTTACATAAAGGATCTTGTCCTTCCCAGTAATGATGGCTCAACTAGGTACTGAAACATGCATCCTGGTCTATTTGATCTGTGTTTGGGGTGTTTAAGGAGAATATTGGCATGAGAGGCACTGCAGTTATTTCCCGTGACATTTTAAAAATCCATTTCTGTATTACATATTCCAATCTAGTGAAAAATTAGATCTACTCTATTTAGATCTGGCATCCAACACTTGTTGACCATGGCATCTGATGTAATTTTAAACTGCTCATGTACATTTAGAAAGAGATTGATTTACAGCGGTCTTTGCTTGAGACAGCACAATTTAAACTAATTTCTATTGATCCAGAAACATTTAAGATTGGTTTTGAAAATTCTCGAGAAGAGAGGGCTTTGGATACATGTGAGCCATTCTGCTGAGCCTTATTGTCATAGACATGAAAGCATGAAAGTATTAATGCTTACCCTTCTTTGCTTTGGCATCTTTGTCACTAGATACCTAAAGGGCTAATTCCCACTCCAGATGCTTTGTGTCCACCATGTGTTAGAATATGTGTTATATACAAATAGCAGCCTAAATAACATATCCAGATCATTCCACAGGCTAAAATTTTACCATTAAAACAAAGATATGTTTTTTGTCAAGGATAATTTTTTGGTAAAACTTAATCAGAATAAAGTTTAGAGAATGACAACAAGATTAACAGAAAGCCTCATAAGACAGTCAAACAAACAAACAAAAACTTGCCCGTACATTTCCACAATAGAATATACTGTACACTACAAATTGCATCCTGTGAAAGTACAATCATTGTGTGCAGTTGTTTTGTTTTGTTTTGTTTTTTGTTTTGCATTTAGGGCAGGGTCTACAGGGTCTACAGGGTTTCACTACATAGATCAGACTCATAGTGATTCTCCTACTTTCAGCCTCCCAAAGCACTGGGATTACAGACATGCACCACGATGCCCAGTCTCAATCTCCATCTCAGATCAGCCCGGGAGCAGGGCTGGCATAGCACGCTGGGGATCAAACTCCAGCCCCTGCACTCTGCCTAAGCAGGTGCTTTAGTCTGCTGAGCTACCATGCTGGCCCATTGTGTGCAGTTCATAAGGTTGTCTAGTAATATATTGGTATTTTTCCAAGACGACCAAATTGTAACAGATTCTTTAACCAAATCTTTTTGCATTTGAAAGAGTAGTTCTTACTGTTTTGACCACACTTTAACCTTGTCAGAACTGTTCAAAGACGAGTTAGGAAAAATTAGGTTTCATATTTTACCTTGTGACACCAGACAAATCTTTTGGTGTTTCATTATCTCTGGCTTTCTCATGTTCATAACACAGGAGATATCTGCATCTTAGGTATTTTGTGTGGTTTGACAAAGAAAGGTACATTCTGCAGTCTAGAGCTATTTACTTTCACCCTTTTATTAGTAACTTCTACTACCTTTTAGATGTATAACTATTTCTATTTTTTGGCTTTAGCCAAAAAAAATGCATGGTTTCTTAACCACTACTATAGCACTGTTAAGTAGGATGTGAAAATGCTAGATCTAAGAATACTATAGACTTCAGTAGATCAGTTTTTAAAATTATTTTATTTTATTTTATTTATTTTTTTGGCAGAACCAGGGATTGAACCCAGATCCTTGCACTTAGCAGGGAAGCACTTATTCTACTGAGCCATCTCTCTGGCCCCCCCAAAAATCAATTTTTAGATTCCATATTTTATTTATACAGCTAGAAAATAGTAGTATTTGTCCCTATAAGCGTCTACGTGCTGCTAAACTATGCCGCTAGACAGAAAGTTGTTTCATCAACATTTTTAGATTTGAACTTTCTACAGGTGCTCTGTGTCCCTTGAATCTTCACTTTCATTTGGCCCCAGATGGCCTCTAATATCCACAAGAAAAAAACAAAAAACAAACAAAAACACACAAAACCTCATATACAATGACTGTAGCCAATTTTTATCAGCATGGATGATACCAGGGATTTTTAAAAAATTATCCATCTGGGCCAGGTAATCTATCTTTCTGGAAAATCACTAAACTGCATTCCTAATAACATAGTCACTGAGATAATTTCCTTTTATTGAATAATTTACTCATTCAGTAAAGATTTTAAAAGCCTAGGGATATTTTGAACATATGGTTTAGGGACATTATTTTAAAACATGAGTTATCAAGAGAATTTCAATATAATCTAAGTAACTTAACTTAATTCCTAAATGCAACAAATATAAGCAGCGTATTTTTAAAAGAGAAGGATACTTCCGCATACTTCTTAAGTTAGAGTTAGAAGCTGGAGATTAAAAACTCCTCTTCATTGCCTTACAGCCATGATGTACCCTGTTTCAATTGCTGGTCAGTTCTCTTTTGATACAGTTGATCATTCACATTTCACACAATGGTTTCTTCCCTTGGACTCCCACCTCACTGTCTGTTCCTTTCCAGACACTTTTGCTAGTTCCCACATCTATCATTGCCGCTTAGCATTAATGAGTTCCAGGGTTCCATCCTTGCATAACTGCTATTAACATTTATTCTTGTTTCTTTCAGTTAGATTCAAGTCTTTATATACCGGTACATCATACATTTGCATCTCCTTTCCTGCCTTCTCTGAACTTCAGGCTTGTACATACAACGACCTACTCAGTGCGTGCACTAGGATTTCATTTATCTATTTACTCATTTGGTACAGGGTCTTGCTATACAACTCAGACTTGTAGTGTCCTCCTGTCTCAGCTTCCCCAGTGCTAGGATTACAGGTATGCACCTACACACCCAGTTTCAGTGGCCAGCACAGCCTGCTGGATTTCTAATAATCATCTAAAATTTATCATTTTCCTAAACAACTTTCTTATTTATTGACACACTAAAATAAAAATAAAACAAAACAATTAAGGACCGGCCAGATAGCTTAGTGGACTAAAGCGCCTGCTTAGGCAGATGCAGCGGCCAGGATTTGATCTCTGGCATGCTGTGCCAGCGTTGCCCATAGGGCTTGTGAGAAGGTGATTGATACTGGGCATGGTGGCACATCTGTAATCCCAGCGCTTTGGAGGCTGAAAACAGGAGGATCACTACAAGTCCGATCTCCGTAGTGAGACCCTGTACTAAATACATAAAATACAAAGAAAGAGAGGCAATTTTCTCTGAATTACTATAGAATACTTTAACTTTCTCCAGGAGGTAATAGTAACTTTAAGTTCTTCCTTAGGAGTAGTATCTGAGAACTATCTTTATATCTGGAACGAATGCACACAGCTGGTTTTCCTGTCTTGCACACTCACTCGATGGTCTGTTCCGTTGAAACAGCCAAGATATGCAACTGCATTTGCCTCCAGGGCTGCTCTTAATTGCAGGTCATCTGCTCCAGGGTCTCTTGTGCTGCAGGGCAAGATGAGATACTTCACACAAGTTGAAGATGTTTCATTTTATACTTTTCTGCAATTCTTCCATCAGTGTTCAGTCTGAGATTACTACGGGTTATTAAAAAATAATTTTCAATTTATAAGAAATCATCTTTGGGTTTTTTTAGGTCAAATATTTTGTAGACCATGATGAGTGGATTATATTTAGCTTATATATTTTATTCAGCATTTACAGAAGTGTTTTAAATTAGACTATTTTCAGTTTTCCAAAATTGGTTTGTGACCAAAATTATGCTTCTAAAAATATATAAAATGAACTTCTTTCAGTTCTCCTTTCCCTTATCCCAGTTATTCTTTCCTTTTTTAAAAAAGATAAACAATTATTTGATCAACTTTCATACTTATATCTGATAATCTGAGCAACTACTTTGAAGATAACAATATATAATATAACAACCAATATTAATATCCTATTATCTTGTTTTGAAATCTGCATTATTTTTATTGTATTATGTCTTTATTTTTATTTTAGTTTTTTTCTTTTTTTGGTGGAACCGGGGATTGAACTCAGGCCCGTGCACTTGCCAG
>NDGN011551744.1:0-18086 GCA_002564285.1 Tympanoctomys barrerae | reverse complement strand
ATTTTATTTATTTATTTATTTATTTATTTATTTTTTTGCGGAACTGGGGATTGAACTCAGGCCACTGCGTTTGCCAGGCAAGTGCTTATTCCACCGAGCCAGCTCCGTGGCCCAGTTTTTTCTCTTTAAAATGATATATACGTAATGTAAATCATGTAAAAATCCTGATACATTAAGCAGAATAAATTATCACAGACACAAAAAATACAAACCATAAAAGGAGTATTATTGATTATGAACCAGAAACAAGCAGATGAGAACATTTACCTAAAACCTGTGGAGATAAGCATTTTGTTATAATTTTTTTTATGTATTTGGTACAGGATCTCACTACAGAGATCAGACCTGTAGTGATCCTCCTGTTTTCAGCCTCCCCAGCGCTCAGATTCCAGGAGTGCACCACCACGTTATGACTCTCTGGCTCAGTGCACCCGGTGGCAGGGCCAGCATGGCATGTAGTGCCAGGGATGGAACCCAAGTCCCTGCACTTGCCTAAGCAGGTGCTTAGTCCACTGAGCTAGCTCACCAGCCTGAGATAAGCAGTTGAAACAATATCCTTCTACATGTAGCACTTCAATCTAAATTAGAATACTGTGGTGAGGTAGGGGAAAACTCAAGCAAGTGTCCTGTTGACATGGTCTCCTCAATGGATTCAGCAGACTCTAGCACCTGGTCTGAATGCTTAGAACTACTCTCTCATTTGAACTGTTGTACATAAAAACAGAAATGCTGCTGTATCTTCTAGCACTCATTCTGTCCTTGTTATAAATTACTATGATTAAAACAAGTATGAAAGCATGAGAAAAGCAGGGTAGGGGGAAGCTGCTGATCTGATAAACAACTTCAGAATGCTGTCTATTTCCCAATGCCTTGCCTCCCTAGGTTCTGATATTTAAAGGTAGCATACCTCTCCTTCTTTATATAAAATGTGTTGGTGCAGTCCTTTTCTTATTGACTTCTGCTCTTGAGGCAGGTAGTTGTCCTGAATCAATATTTGTCTTTTAGGTCATTTTAAAAGATAATCTGCTTCTTTATTCTACAGTTACCAAGGGATAGTCTCTTCTGCTGTTTTACTTTCTGATATTGTTTTGGGGTTTTCAGCTTTGTTTTTCCTTTACACTTTTCTTTTACTCCCAAGTCCAAGTTAGATAAGCACCGATGACTGGCTGAACTTGGGCACTTTTCTGAATGTTTCCTTTATACACTTTAGTCTTTGAACTACAATATTGTACTGCTGTTATGTTAACAATCCAGGAACAACAACAGCAATGAAAATTTTACTGCCCTGGAATGATCTTAGCTTCATAAATTAATCTAGCACACATGTTGCTCAGAATGATTACCTCCCTACTACATCAGATCATCAGGATGGTGTCCTGTAAAGGAAAGCCTAGAGCATTGTCTAAGGTTGTGACTGAATCATTGAAATGCCAGACTTTAAGTGACCACCACACATTTTTATTTCGTTCTATCAGTTCTGCCTAAATCATTATCCTTTCTAAGGAAAATTGACATGTCGTCTTTTGGAAGTTGAAAGTAAACACAGGTAAGTCTGAACTTACAAGGATTTCTATATGGGAAGCCATTCTATTCCCCAGAATTCCAGTTATTCATAGAATTTTGAGGCAAATATAGAATGTTCTTTGACAGTCGTCCTTCTGCAGACAGTATGACAACATTCTCTACTGGGTTCTCTTGGGATTTTACATTTTACTACACAGCAATACTTGAATTTGTGCCTTAAATGATATCCTTAAAACAAGGTGCCTTGGTGCACCTCATCAGAAGTCATGCAAAAGGAATGACATAGAATAGGGTTTATCAGTTGTCTGACTCATTAAGAATTATACATGGACATGGCTTTGGAAATAGGCGCGTGTGGGTTTTGTTGTTCTACAAAAGGTATGATAATGTTAAATTTGAGCAAATTACTTCGCTTTTTTACATGTTGTTTATTGAGAAAAAACTACGGTTGAATCAGTAAGTCACCTGAGACTCATGGCCTCTTATTAGTTGTTAATTTTGTCTTTTCCACTTTTTCCTATTCCTATCTTCATAATTTTGCCTGAATTTAAAGGGAGGTTTTTTTTTTTTTTTTTTTTTAAATAGGAAGTACTATGGCACTTTTCCCTTTTCTTGTTGATTAAGAAGTATCTAAAGCAGATTTTATAAAAATAGGGAAGAGTATATTATAGTGCTTAAACAGCACCAGAAAATTAAGGGAAAAATGAAACCCAGTGTACTCATCCAAGGGAGCTTAGTTAAATGAATAATGAGAGTAGAATATCATAGGAGACTGATCTCATAGCCAAACCAAAGTGTTCAACATGATGTCAACTCTTCCAATTGGCATTCACAGCTTTTCCTTTCTGAGGTATAATAAAGTTCTAACTTGCTGTATCTTGTATTGTCATCTGTATGTGGGCTAGAAAAGGAAACAAAGACAAAAACAATGGCTAATTATAAAAGTTTACTTGAAAAGTTCTGGATACTTCAAGAAATAAAATTAACTACTGCACTGCCTCACCAGATTGATGATAATTATATTGGCCTTTCTGTGATTCCACTGAATATGGATTTTAAAGACAATCCATACATTTATGTTCAGTCCACATTTTACATTTTTGTGGAGGAAAAACTTCTAGTGTTCAGTTGGTGCTATGAACTCAGTAGATGCATGTTGTCTCTGAAACAATGAAAACTGCCTAAATACATACTGAAAGTGGGTCCTATAGGTAAGAGATTAAGCCTTCCCCAAAAACTTAGTTCAGAGGTAAAGGAAGCGAAGCAAAGCATATACAGATCTCTATGCTAGATTTGGAAAATCAACAAGGAGAGAAAAAGAAGACTGTCACATGTCCTCAGCATTCTTGATTACATACTGCAAAATCTACCTTCTGTAGCTTAAGCAGTGAATACTATAGCCAGAGATGACAATTGTCTAACCAAAAAACTAGGCTACCCTAACAGAAATGCCACCCACATTCCGACACACATGACATTAAGGTCTTGGCACAGCTCTTCAAAAGAACCAGGTAGACTTCAGCCATATGTTTCTCAAGCCTCAGGCCTGTCACCTGGCTAATATTTCATGTTTGCTTTTACCTTCAAGGTTCACATACTTGGGTCAGCTTGGTGGATGCACATTACATGATAGCTCCAAAGGACCCTTCGAAATAGAGTTTTAATTTTTTGCTTTGTATAGAATAGGTATAAAAGTTAGGTAAAAGTATGTCGAAATGGAAGGGTATCAGAAGGGTGTTGACAAGCTGATTGTCTTGCTTGTTAGTGATTGTTTTCCACGGAGTTGGATTGAAAGTTTTTACAGCTATTACAGTGGTATATTTGACTCTTATGCATATTTTAAAAGTTCAAGTTCACCTGAGCAGAAGTAAAACTTACTAGGTCAACAGCCTGTATAGTCTAGAGATGCTTGCTTGGTTTGGCTCACTCTTTTCCTTAGGCAAAAGTTTTAATGAAAATGGACAAAANAAAAAAAAAAAAAAAAAAAAAAAGGAAAGAAAAAGAAAAGAAAAAAAAAGAAGAGAAAAGAAAATAGAGGACTCAAATAGCCCATAAATCTATGTTGTAGTCCCATGTCTTTCATAAGTTATTTTTTAATCTGTATGAAAATGAGAAATATTTTGGCTGGGAATTAACAAAGTGGCCCTACAAAATAAGAACTACCAATATTTAAGGAAATACTAATTTAACTGTAAATATGGATAATAGACACAAGTGTGCATACCATTATTTCAATTATTATGGTTCTAATTCATTAAGCAATAGCTGAAAAAATATTTCCATTTTGTTCTTTTCCAAACTCTACTTTATCTAAGTTATGTGATGGTATAATTTTTATTTTATGGCTCTTTGTATACTCAAACTAGTTTCTGTGGAAAATGCCACCTTACTGTTTATGGAAAATAGGTAACTTTCAGCTTACTAGATAAGATTTCTCTAAAATTTCTCTAAAATTTCCATAATGTTGATTTGAAGTTTATTTATTTAAAACAAACATTTATTTTGTGCTAGAGATCAGGAACTCAGCAATTAAATTAATCTAAATTTATATAACTTTTTGGATAAGATCTTATTCAAGATATATAGAGTCACAAAAGCAAAGACCACACTTTCATTATCTGTGACAACAAGGGTGGAAAGGGGATGAAGAATTAAATGATATCATTGGCTCTTCCAGTTGTATTCCTTGCATTTAGTACAGAATTTAAATATTCGAATGTTTAAACTTTCTCTTTTTAAAGTTCCTATCAAAGTATGGCATCTAGCATCTTCTACTTTCATTTGATATCATAATCCACTGATAAGTCAGGAGCTGGGATCCGAGTCCAGGCCATCTGGCCTGCAGAGCCCCTACTTGTGTGCACCACGCACTGCTGCTCCCATAGTGTGCTGGATGGCTTACCAAGGTGGGCCAGTGTAGAAACTTGCCATCTATCTAGCCATCTGTCTGCCCTTCTGGCTTCTCAAGATATCTAAGTGTATTTTTTTTAATAAAATGACATAGATCTTTGATGAGGCAAGATTTTTAGACCTCACTCCTGTTCTAGACACATTAAAAGGCAGTGTAAATGAATCAGTAACATTGTCATTAGCCTTTTTTTTTTTAAAGCAGTGATGAAGTCAACCCTGATCCAACCTCAACCTATCTTTCCATTAGATTAGATTTGTAGATTAGTTATGATTTCAGGAGAAAAAAAGTGAATATTCAGTTTAGAAAAATTTAGAAAGATTTAACATAGGAACTCTGAAAAAAATCATGTAGACTAGGGCCTGAGATCTTTACAAGAGAAAGACCTCCAAGAGGGAGTGCCAAGGCCTTGGTTGTCTTTCCTCCTCCCACCTGAGAGGAATCCCTCTTGGCTGCTGACAAGGGAGACCACTGGTACACCCCCAATCAGGCCTGTTACAGGAGCAACAATGGAGGCCAACCTTACTAGGTCAAATGTGTGCTACTCGGCACCATCTTACCAATCCTGCATTTCATACACATGTTCCTCTCCTCAAAACAAGAATTTCTGCTCTTCCAATAAAATTTTTAATCTTTATTTATTAACTCAACTTTTCTAACCACCTACCAGTCCAATTATTTAAATACAACCTGTATTAGTTACTTTTATCATTGCTGGGACAAAAATACCAAGCAACCAAAGTTTAAGGAGGGTAGGATTATTGGATTCACAGTTTGTAGAGGCTTTAGTTCATAAGTGGTTGGCTCCAAGGCAGGGTGGCATGGGAGAGGGACATCACAGAGGAGAAGCAGCTAGTGGCAGGCAGAAGGCAGCAACACAGCAAGCAAAGCACTGCGAATGCAGCAAATGACTATAGCAGTCCTCTTTCTGCTCCTTACAGTCTATCTAAGCTACTCACTCAGGTAGCTTGTCCACCTAGCGAGAGCCTTTCCACTATCCAATCACAGAGCTATGAAAATCCAACTAATGCACTGATTTAAAACCACACACCCTTTATCCCCAGGATCACACACTTAATCCCACCATCATACACTCTAGAACCAGCCATCTCTGAAAAGCCCCACCTATGACCACATGAGGCTCTCAGGGGACATCTAGAGAAACCCACAAAATAAGATGACCAAAAATTGCATTTTCTATTCATGTTTATAAGATAATACACCAAGAAATATCAAATGAAAATTTTATCTAATTTATTCCATATGAAATTCAACTGGTTTAAGTGACACCTGCCTAAACAATGCTTGCGATAGTGAGCACCCAAGTGACACTCAGGGTAAACTGTGAAGTGGCTAATGTTGGGGACATTCTGAGAATACAAACCACAAACACCAAATGTGGTTTATTGTTTGCTTATTGTTTGCTTATTTGGCAGAGTGTTCAAGTCTATGCAAATCTTTGTGAAGTCTGGTTCCGTTATCCATCACAGAAGTCCTCAAACATACTAGCTCAATCTCAGAATGTTCTTGGAAAGCTTTCCCAATACTGGTTTTACTGCCTCCCTTGGAAGTTTAGTCTTGTGTGAGGTCCAAAAATGAAGATGTGTTCTTTATTGTTTTTAGTTACCCAGAGAACTCTAATGAAGCCAATCAAAACATAAGCATATGAAATTCCTGAATATGATAGCTCCCACTTGAGGAGTCCACCAAATATCTTATTAGAGATTGTCTTTCTGCAAGAAGTTCAGGGATAGAGTGGGATATTAAAATTCCCTGCAGAGATTTTCCTAACCTCATCCATCCTTTATAGATGGCCATGCCTTGCACTGAAACCCTGTTATGATCAGAGAACTACTATCACTGAAGAGAGCCTGTTGGCTCCCTCAAGTCTTCTCCTGCCAAAAATGTAGTAAGCCTCCAAGATCCATCAGTAATGTATTTTTATATATGATTGACTTTCTTTGCATTAATTTCATGATTCATGTTGCTCAATGTTGTGCTGAAAAATATGGAAGATTATAAATACTTTAACTGGATTTGAATAACATTCAGCAAACATAACATTTGCCAACCCACCCTTCCTGCCTCTCTGCCATGAATAGTAATTGTTCTGGAGATTAAGAATGTTTTAGGTTTTAGAGATGCCATTGTGAGTAGAAAAGGTGAGATTTCTGTCCTCTTGAACTGAATTACCATTGAGGGGGACAGACAGTTAATAAGTAGGGGAAAACATTGCAAAACTATTTTTAATGAGGATATATATGTGCTGTGAGAGAAATAAGTGGAGAGAGGTAATGAACTGTAAGGGTGGGATGGGGCTGCTGCAGGGACGACCTCTCATAGGTTAGTGCAGGAGTTGAAGACTCAAGGTCAGAAGAAGCTACTGTGGCACAGATCCAGAGGAAAAATCTCTAGACAGAAGGAATAGTAAGCGCAAATGTTCTGAGACAGGAAAAAGAGTCACTGAGGCCATTTCAGGGTGCTTAGTCCTTCCTGAGTCTCTTTCAACTAGGAAAGAAATATTTATTCCTCTTCTAGGTCTTATGAACCACCTCTTCAAATATGTATTGAAAATGTTTCTACTTTCCCAAATGCTTTTAAGTTAGTCCATGTCACTGTAATTAATAGAATAGAATATAGAAATGCAGGAAACTTTGGATAACCCAGAGCCCTGCTGGTAAACATTTTTCCTTTATTTCTCCAGAGGCTGATTTGGTTATTTTATAATTTCAAGAGCTTTCTTCAAAAATGTCTTGTAAAAATTGCAATTAAAAAATCGCTAAGGCTGTGCTGCAGTGGACAAACCAGAGACATTTCTAGGTAAATGGATGCACCTTGAGACCATAGTATTAAATGAAATGAATTGGGCACACAAGCTTAAATATTGCACTGTTTATCTGGTAGGAGAAATGGAAAGAACAAATGAGAACCACAGTGTATAATTGACATTGGGCAATAAGACAATGTGTAAATGGGGAGATGAACAAGGAAAGGAGGAGGGGAAAAGGAAGGAAGAGAAAAGAAAATAGAGAATAGATGGAAAATATGGAAATAATGTTGTAAATAAGGATGGAAAGAGGGGTTCAAGGGAGAAGAGGGGATTGGGGAAGAAAGAATCAAGTTATATAATATAGAGGTAAAAATTCCCTATGATGAATGTGGTCATTATGTATATCTATAATGTACCCATAAATTGATTTTTTTAAATTGCCAGGGCCTCTCTCATGTGATTGAAAGCCCGAGAAACTTCAGGCTGAATCACTTTATGGTACTCACACAAGCCTAGCTGTTCTCTGCAGACAAGAGAGGGTGAGCGACTTGGACTCATCATACAAAGCACAGCAGGAAGGGGGGCCTAGCAGCTCCTAGGACTGTGAGAGGCGTGGAGCCCAGGAGCAGCAAGGAAGTCTTTTCTGCAGTGAATGCCAGAAAACCCACCCTCTTCTCCATTCCGGCTGGCCAATCAAGAGTGGAGAAGAAAGCTGGATCAGATTGAACCATGCAGACATTGTGGCAGTCAGTAACTCAGATCAGGAGGAAATACACTAGAGAAAAGACATAGCCCACTGTTCTGTAGTATGCAAAGAAGCTACTAAAGGAAGTCTTGAGCAAGTGAAAGATGCAAGGTTATGTACATAAATAGGAAACAGCACCCAGTGGGAAGCATGGGTTAGAGACTGAGGCAATGACCAGGCTGGAGAGGGTAGGTGTTGGGTGGAGGGAGAGGATGTGGATTAGGCAAAGTGGAGGCAGCAGAGAAGGGAGAGCTGGAGCCAGGGAGTAAAAGCAGAAGAGGTAGTACAGGACTGTGTGCTTCCTTACATAATTAGTCCTGATGCTCAGAAAACTACTCTCATGAATCACACAGAATCAAATAATCATCTTCAATCATAATTGAAGTCAAAATAAAGACTTCATCACAATCTAAATTTCTGTCTAGAGTGGCTCATTCTAAGGCAGAGAAACTGTTTGGTTTTAGTTTTGAGTACATTATTTGCAAGCAATAATGATGAAGTAGTAGATTTTGTGTTTCATTTTGTTTCCTTTGCAGCGTTGGGAATCAAATCCAGATCCTCATGGATGTTAGGCACACACTCTACCACTGAGCTACACTGCCAGCCCCAATAATTAAATGATTTTTAATTAGCATCTGCATCTTAATTGTCTGTCGACAATAACAGGGCATTGGTTTTTCACTCTCACAGTTTATCCAGTGGTAACCTATTAAATATTTGGTATTATTTTTGTGTGTTCAAAATATTTTTGGGCCAGGGAGATGGCTCAGTAGAATAAGCACTTCCCTGGCAAGCACTAGAGTCTGCATTCAATTCTCAGTTCCGAAAAAAAAATTTTTTTTTCATCATATGTGTTAAATGCCATATATTACTTAAAAAGACTGCTTTATATGTCAACTTAGTAAGATTTCCATGTAGTTCTGAATCAGAACAGTCACGGTCCTCCCTCCCCCTCATTTTCACCCTCTTCTCAAACTCCTCCTCCTTTGTTTCTTGCTCCTTTTCCATCACACTTCTTCTGCTTTTTCTTCTCCTCCTTCACTTCCTTTTCCTTTTTTTTTTTCCTCTTGTATTATTGAGTGTACTCTTTACTTCCTTTTTTCCTCTTCTAGTATTGAGTGTACTCTGAGGTATAAGATCTTGATGAAGCCTAGACCAAACAGAATTAATGGTCAGGGAGAAATTTCTTTTAGCAAGTGTTCTTCCGGTCATGATAGGTAACAAATCCAATGGCTTCAGAGGGAATGTGTGAGCCAATGTGGGTAAAGACTTAAGAAATGGAATGTTGAATGTTACATGAGAACCAGAAATCATCATGAGCCCTTGAATGTAATTTTTGAAAGGCTTGTTTGCTCAGGCATGACTTTTGACAGAATGTCACAGCTTAGCTTTATGCACATAAGCCTCTGATTGTAGAAAGGGCACACAACTATTTTGTGTTTGTTTCTAACTGTCCAAACTGCTAGCTATATCTCTCCCCCATGGCTTCTGGGTGAACTTCTTGAATAAATGAAATAATTTAAAAAGAAAGACTGCCGGTTCCTTGCCAGTGTATAATCCAGTGTAGGGTTTTCTAATGCTAATTAATTCCAACATCAACTACTTTACCTGCAATTTCAAAGGCTGGCAGCTTGTATTCATCACCTGAATGACAGCTGTTTCTAACCACTTTTCCCTGAAAAGAAATAAAGAAATTAAATAAACCTTTTGCATGCTAATCACTGACATTCTGAAGTGACAGTTGAAAAGTGCTCAAAGTGTAAGTCTAAGGCAGACTCAAAAGATTTTGTCTACTTCAACCAGCTGTTGAATTTTGACTTGATATTTGTGAAGTGTGGAAGAGTCAGTGGCAGGTATTTGATGTGACAGTACTATCAGAAGTGGGAATGAATCATTGGAAGTGACTTTAAATGTATTAAATGCCTACATTTAAGAAATTGATCTTTTATGCAAGTTGGGAAATACAATTTTTTCTCCTCTCATTGCTTTTTTCTGCAAGACAATATGCAGATAGAAAATAAAAGTTTTTTATAAAATAGTTTATTTTTAGGTTTTATTCAATATATTAATTATGTTATATGAATAGCTAATAACCATATTGTTTATGAATCCCAGAGTTATTCCTTGTCAAAATGGATTTTATTTCTATAGTAAATGTCAACTTCTGCTGTTTACAATAATGACTGGGGTTAAGAGGATTAACTGATTCTTCCTTTACACAATAAATACTGTAAGAAGAATGTCTTCTGGTATAATAGCACACACACAGAGTGGTGTAGAAAAGGATTGCTTAAACTTTATAGAGGACTAGCATCTGGTTATTAGTAGTAGATTATGTTATTTGATTTATTCAGAGGTTCCTACCCCTAAATGTTCTCTTTTATGTGTTCCTAACTTTCCATAATGTTCCAGCTAGTATTATTCAATCAGAAATTTTGTACCCTTGGCTGGGGATTTAGCTCCGTAGCACAGTACCTGCCTGGCAAGTGTGAGGTCCTGAGTTCATTTTCTGATACTAAAAAAGAAAGAAAGAAATTGTGTATCCTGCAGAGTATATGTGCCTTGTAATGTAAGTTGCTTAGATGATGCCTACTTTTGAGGTTGTATTCTTTTTTGTTGTTTGATGATTATTGTCATTGAGTAATTTTTCATTGTCATATGGCAGACTTTCCCTCTTCTGGTATCTACTTCTATTAATTTTAGCAGTTACATACATTTGCATAATCATTATCATGGTCAAGTAGTTTTATCATTCCCACAAGCATACTTAACTATAAATTAAATCTGTCTTCACCTTTGATTTCTGAGACAGTACTTTCTTAATATTAAAATAGAAAAGAAAAGAGAGAAAGGGGGACAATAAGGACAAGTAGAAGAGGAAGGAGAAGGAAAGACAGGAAAGGAGAAGGAAGAGACTGAGGGGGCATCCAGTGACATGTGCAGCAAACGCATATCAAGGAGCTTAGGTATTACCTGTGATAGCATCTTTAGTTCATCACGGCTTCCTTTTTTATTCAAGAAGATAAAATTATTAAGATGATTTCTGTAATCATCCTCTAAGTTGGATGTTATGCACTAGTGTCTCAAGGGTAGAATGAGCTCCATTAGCACCTTCTATTGGCCTTTCCTGCTAATTCTAGGATCATCTGTTACTAGCTTGGCACCAATCCTTCTCCTTTCATCTGCAACACAGGGAAAAAACAAGATCCATACACCTTAGTATTCTCCTTCCTTTGTAATTCTGATTGCAAATTGCCAGAAAGGACTTTGGGTAGACCGATGGAAGCCATAGAGGAGTAGTTGTTTGCAGCCCGACATGGAAACAAATAATGGGATTTCCAGTCTCGTGAAAATTACTCACTCCATTGCTGAAGACAGTGACCACTGGTAAGATCTTGCCAGGGACTTTCCAGGACAGCTTCCTGTGAATCCTTGAGAACTATCACTCTGGCCTTGCTTCCGGTTGAGGTTTCTGGATCTGTCTCCCTGCTCTCTGCCTACCTTCCCACAACATTCACTGTGACTTCCCTGACCTCTGACCACTTTGGTTTGCCTATCATTTATGAAGACCCTTATTACCATATTAAACTTATCTGCAGTGTCTTCAAGAAGCCTCACTTTCCTAAACTAGACTGCTAAACTATATTTTGAAAGAAATTTTGCATTTGGTACTAGTGTTTAAAATTTAGGAGATTTCTCTTTGAAGTTCTAATTGCTATTTTCCTTTGAAAAAACCAGAAGGTTAGGCAACCTTGGCCTGGCATTCCTTGCTGGAAGACAGTTAATTAATTACACAGAGCTGGAGGGAAGCTGTCTGTTTTTTTAAAAAAAGAATATGATTACAACCTAACCTATATCACTTATAGCATCCTCCAATATTATAAACTTTGCACTTGTGTTCCCTCTCTTTTAAAAATGTAACTTTAATGCAAGGATATACTTTAATAAATATTTCTTAAAAGCTTGACAACTGGAGTGCTATTTCTTGGGTAGATGGAGATGAGTAAAGAAACATTGTAAGCAAGCTTTCCATCACCATAATGACTGAGGTACTCAACTTAAAGGGAGAAGAAGTTTATTTTGGCTCACGGTTTCCAAGGTTTCAGTCCATGGTCACTTGGCCATGCTGCTGTGGTCTGTGATAGAACAGCTCATTATGGCAAAAGTACATAGCATGGTGGTTGGGAAGCACAGAGACTGGAAGGAGTCAGGACCCAAGATCTTCTCCAAGGGCTTGCTCCTAGTGGCCATCTTCCAACTAGACCTATCTCCTCAAGGTTCCATCCCTCCACTAGCACCACTCACTGAGGACTCACTGAGCACATGGATCTTTGGGGATATGTTATATCCAATCTAGAGTAGAAATCCAATTACTTCAAAGAGCTTGATAGAATGAACCAAAGAGGCCAACTAAAGTAGGCACATGACTGCAATCTCTGAACAAAATGTATGTGTGTAATGATCCTTTTATCAAATGAGAAAATAAGCTCAGTGGCTCACTGTATCACTCTTTTAAAGACCACTCAAATAGGGTTGTTGTTTTTTTTTAATGTATTTGGTATAGGGTCTCACTACACAGTTTGGACTCGTAGTGATATTCCTGTTTTCAGCCTCTTCAGCGCTGGGATTATAGGAGTATGCCACGACACCAGGTCCTGGTGTCCAGCTCAGTACCTGCAGAGCCAGGGCTGGTGCGACATGTGTTGCTGGGGATTGAACCTGGGTCCCTCTGCTCATCTAAGCAGGTTCTTAGTCCACTGATCTATCTTACCAGCCCTCAAACAGATTATTATTATTAGTAGTAGTAGTATTTTGCATTTTTAGGGAAGGGTCAATAGGATTTTAAGGGTCTCACTACTAAATTGGACTCATAGTGATTTGCCTGTTTACAGCCTCTCAAGAGGTGAAATTACAGGCACACGCCACCACGTCCAGTCTCAATTGCCATCTCAGCATGGCATGAATGGCATCGCAGGCCCAGGGATGGAACTCCCGGCCCCTGCACCTGCTTGCATGTGCTTTAATCCACTGAGCTATTTGGCCTGCCCTTCTCAAACAGATTTGTATGGGAGTTTATTTCTTATTGATTCTCCTGTCATCATTAAGTTTTATGTGCATTTTGTCTGAGAATTGAATGAAATATAAACTTAGTGAACATTTTGGAACAAATACAAATAAATATTTTCTAAGCAATCAAATTGTCAAGACATTTGTTTACAAATATCAAATTTTTGCCACTGTCATTCATGTATCAATATCTAAAATTGATGCATATTTGCATATTTTAATAAAAATGTATTTGAGTTGAAATTGCATATGAATTTTTTCTACATATTGATCACAGAACTCTATTTCTGTCCAAATGTCATATAAGGTTAATTACAGATGAAAATAAATGCACATTTCTCATCTTAGCATTGCTTAAAAGATAGATATGTATATTTCCTTTCTCTTGCTGATGTATAAATAATAGTATTTATATGATAAATCAGCAAATTTACTTTATGTTGAGCTTTTTTATGAACTTAAATAAAAATATGGTAATAAGTCATTGTTTGCTATAAGGTCAATATCTGGGATTTTTGTTTTCTTTTTTAATAATTAGGTAACAAAGAACCTCTATCAGGCTAGAGAAACAAATGCAAATGTGGACAAAAGTAGAACACTCTTCATAGAGGAATTTGTAAATATTCCTTTTAAAAATGATTGTTTTAATCATTTTCACTAGCTTAGATTTGACTTTTAGGGGAAGAAGAAAATCTAAATTTTATTTAATTGTTTGTTTGTTCTTGTTTTTTGAGGCAAGATCTCACTATTAAGCCAGACTAGACTTGAATTCACTATGTAATCTAGGCTGTCCTTGAGCTTGCAACACTTCTGTCTCCACCCCCAGAGTGCTGGGATGACAGGCACATGCCACCATATCTGGCTTAAATCAAAATTATGTTCTTCCCCAATTATTGATAAAATATGGATAATATCTACTTGCTATGTGGGTATGGTATATAAAGGGGAATATATGCATATACATATACACATACATATTTTGGTGGAGACAAAGAAGAAATGTAACTGAGCAACTCAATCTATTATCTATCTATCTATCTATCTATCTATCTATCTATCTATAGTGGATTAACTGATAGTCAAACTGTTACATCCAGCTGAATTGAACTAGTGTGGTGCTTGGTGTGGGAGGCCCACCTGAGGATTGCTGCCAGCAGCATGAGAGGTAGAACTAGAGAAGCTGTTGATATGCTATTAGGGGTGCTGTTTGGAGAAGGTGCTAGAGCTGTTGGAAGCTTCTGCTGGAGGACCTTATCATGCTGGCTTTGCTAATGAATTTGGCTGGTCTTGTTGGAGGAGGATCTCAATACCTTCATTATTACTGAGAATGGCTACAGTTCATTTTGGCTACAGTTCAGTCTTCACTTTTAGCATCGCTTCCTGGCTCCAGAGGGAAAGATGGTGCACTGCTCAGCCTCGTGGAGAAGCTTGTTATGTTGGCTTTCCTGATGGGAACTCAGTTTCCTAATAGCTGGAGGAGCTCAGGACCTCACTGTTGCTGAGAATGGCTATGGTACTTCTGAGGAGCTCTGGTTCTTACCTGAGCATGGCTTCCTAGCTCTAGTTCAAATCTCACAGCCTAATAGCACAGATCCTTCATCCCACTGGCATAGAACTTCTAGATTCCATCCCTGACTTTTGGTCTTCCCAGAGCAGATGCATGAAGCAGGCCTGCATGAGACACTGTCATAGGCTCTAGGCCTCTGATTATGAGCTCTAGATTTTTAGCTGGCCTCATGCTGCATATTAGGATACAGACACTCAGCTGGATTATTTGGTCCTTAGCATGCATATGGATTTCCTGAACTCTTGTATATGATTCTTTGCATGATTATAAAATAATCTTATAAAATGTGTCCTTTAGTATATTGTTCCCCTTGCACCACTCTGTCTGTCTATCTCTCTATCTCTCTATCTCTCTCTCTATCTATCTATCTATCTATCTATCTATCTCTAATCTATTCCACATAGACAGATATCTAGCCACCAGTGTGGTTCAGCCGTTTCTTTTTATTTATTTATTTATTTATTTAGTATTTTAGGGAAAGGTCTAAACAGTAATCAGGGTCTCACTACTAGATTGGATTCGCAGTGATCCAGTTGTTTATAGCCTCCCAACAGCTAGGATTATAGGCGCACACTACCACACCCAATATTCAGCCAGTTTCTTATGTCCTAAATATCCAAATATCTGTGAGAAGTGGGCACATCTTAGAACAGGGTTGTGAAGTGTTGCAGGGAGGTCCTGTTGTAGGAGCGAAGTAGGCACATAATCTTGCAGAGAAGACGTAGATCTGTCAAAATATGTACCTCTTGCAGTAGGGAGATAGCTCAGTGGTCTGATTGCCTGTCTGGAAAGCAAAAGGACCTGCGTTTGATCTCCGGTACCTCAGGGCACACTGGCCCCAGAATCCAACTCACTGAGCCACAAGCAATGGAAACTGGGTATGGTGATGCACACCTGTAATGCCAGTGCTTGGGAGGCTGAGTCAGGAGGATCACTATAAGTCTGAGCTGCATAGCAAGACACTATACAAAATAAATAAATAAATAAACTTTAAAAAATATGTACCTAGACAATTCCTTTTATAGTCTCTTTCTATCAGCCAGCCAAGATGCCAAAAGGGAAGAAGGCCAATGACAAGAAGGTGGTTCTGGCCCCTGCTGTCATGAAGAAGCTGGAGGCCAAGAAGGTAGTAAATCCCCTGTTTGAGAAAAGGCCAGAGAATTTTGCCATTGGACAGGACATCCAGCCCAAGAGAGACTTCACTCACTTTGTCAAATGGCCCCACTATATCTGGCTGCAGTGACAGAGGGCCATCCTGTACAAGCAGCTGAAGGTGCTCCCTGCGATTAACCAGTTTACCCAGGCCTTGGACTGCCAAACAGCTATGCAGCTGCTTAAGCTCACCCACAAGTACAGATCAGAGACCAAGCAAGAGAAGAAGCAGAGGCTGTTGGCCTGAGCAGAGAACACTGCTGGCAAAGGGGATGTCCCCACTAAGAGGCCACCAGTCTTCAGGGCAGGTGTCAATACTGTCACCACTACTGTTCTGGTAGAGAACAAAAAGGCTCAGCTCATGGTGATTGCACATGACGTTGATCCCAGCAAGCTGGTCGTGTTCCTGCCTGCCTTGTGTCACAAGATGGGGATCCCTTACTGCATCATCAAGGGGAAGGCCAGGCTGGGGCATCTCATCCACAGGAAGATCTGTGCCTCTGTTGTCTTCATGCAAGTCAACTTGGAAGACAAAGGTGCACTGGCTAAGCTGATGGAGGCCATCAGAACCAACTACAATGACAGATACAATAAGATTCACCGACACTGGAGAGGTAATGTTCTGGGTCCAAAATCTGTGGCTCATATTGCCAAACTGGGGAAAGCAAAGACTGAAGAGTTTGCCATTAAACTGGGCTAAGTGTACTCTTGAATTTTCTGTACATAAAAACAATAAATTGTCCTTAATCCAATGTAAAAAAAAATGTACCTCTTTACTGATGGGCCATGCTGGTCTTGCCCCTGCGGTGCTCTGAGGTAGCAATTGAGACTAGATAGGGTGGTGTACACCTGTAATCCCAGCACTTGGGAGGCTGAAAACAGAAGAATCATGATCTATGTAGTGAGACCATGTACTAAATAATATATATATATATATATATATATATATATATATATATATCTTTTAAAAGTGCATTTTACTCTACAATGATGCCTCTTATACTGTTGTACTGTTAGGGGAAGAACAGCAAAATGAAGATACTGGGCACATTGGGCAGACTAGCATGGATTAGATTTCTGGCCATATCATTGACTGTGTAGCCCTTCAGTATATTCTGCAAATTCCCTGAGGCCCAACAAGCCTTTACAACTAATGTTTCCAATATTAGCTGCCTCATAAAGGTGTTGTAAAGATTAAATATGATCATTTGAATATGCAGTGTAGTACTGTGCTTGGTTTAGAATAAGTGTGAAATTTGTGGTAAATAATAGTAATATTGATGTTAAAGCAGTTTTGCTAAGACAGTGGGCTCAAATTTGTATGTGCATCAGAATCACATTGAGGATTTGTTAGAACACAGTTTTTCAGATCCCACTTGCAGGACTGTGATATAGGAATTGTGAGGAAGGTTCAAAGAACTGCGTTTCTGACAAGTTCCAGGTTTATCCTGCTGCTGGCTCTGGGAACAAGCTTCTGGATCTACAGTCCTACACGTTCAGGCTCCAGGCCTCCCTTTACGTAGCCAAAGATTGCAGTTTAGTTATGTGATGCAGTGAAAGCTCAGAAGATTGAATTCTTCAGCCTAGGGCAATGCTTCTAAACCTAAGATCTGCACGGCTCAGAATTGGCCCAAGGTCTGTTTATCAAGGTGCCATGCAATAGGAATTCCTGTATTTGCTTTGTTCTCTGTTGTATATTTGGTTGGATTTGTAAGTATACCATCCAACATCTCTCCAAAAATTGCCTTTTTGGTTTCTATGTACCAAGCCCTCAGGGAGCAGCACACTCACCTGCCCCACAACAGCTCTTCTCTTTCCTTCTTCAAAGGCATCATAAAATTCACCAGCCACCTCAATCCTACTTGCTGTTGGCTAAGGGCAAATGTTTCCTCTCTGTTTTGCCTACATGTTGATTGTACTTCTTTTAAAAAAATAGTAACTTTGCTTTGGCTGCTTTTCAGAAGAGAATCCTTTTTCTTGGATTATAACAGAGGAAGTTTTGGGGTAAGCTAAGCAGGTAGTGCACAGACAAGTGAGGAGAATGCAAACTGATCATGAATCGAATATTGCCATTTCTTCACTTTAATTGCAACTATTGTCCTCACTTTGGTGGCATACTATCCCAGTCAGTTCCTTAGTCAACTAAGGACCCATCTCAAATACGATTTGCTCCTCTGAGATTCAAGCTGGGTGGCATTCACTGCTATTATTTGTGACTTCTGCCTTACCTGAAGCAGCTCTGATTTATTTTTTTATTAATTTTATTGAGAAACAAATAGAAATGTGATATTTTCAAAACCAATTAGTAGGACAGTTTTAATAATTAATACATTGCATATTGTTGTCTTTGTAG
>NDGN011551743.1:10699-37462 GCA_002564285.1 Tympanoctomys barrerae | reverse complement strand
AGGCACACTCTACATCATTGGTCACTTTCCTCTGTGGCCCCATAATCTTCTTGATCAGAAAATATGTGATATCACTGAGTTACAGAATGTTACAGTACAGGTTCTCTTATATCCTGAGTCCTCACTGACCTTGAATGGCTAGGGCCAACCTGTTGGCTATCCTTGCCGCCCTAATTTTTATTAATTTTTGGTCTGCAAATTTTCTCATTCTAATTGGAATATTTTCCCATACTTTCAGCCAGTGAGTCCCTGCTGTATCCATGCCTACTTTATGAGATTTAGTACATTATTCTTAGATGATGTCTGCAAATGTCTGTTGATCTCTATGTTCAAAATTTCTTATCTAATATTATATATATATATATATATATATATTCAACCCTCACATTTATGAAGTATTTTATTCTATTATTTAAAATACACGTCACTAGACTACTGTTGACTTTTTCTCTAAAGCTTTATTAGAACATAACAACACCCACCTGTTTGTTTGTTTGTTTGTTTGTTTTTACTGTATTGGTTTTTACAGTATCTCACTATGCAGCTCAGAGTCATAGTAATCCTTTGACTTTAAGCCACCCCAGAGAAGGAACTATGGGCGTGCATCCCTACATCCAGACTCTGGCTGTTTCAGCCTACTATGGGGGCAAGGCTGGTGCAGGCATGTGTTTCTGGGATTCAAACCGCCAACCCTAAGCTTGCCTAAGCAGGTGTGTTAGACCACTCAGCTATTTTCCTTACCCCATGTGTGTTTATATTTTTCAGTGACAGATTTTTGTCTTACAGTGGAAGAGCTGTAAAGCCTAAGTTATTTCCACTTTGGCCTTTACAGACTCCTATCACAGAAAAATATGAATTTTGACCCTGATTGTAACTCTTATACTGACATTAATTAACTTGTGTTTTATTTCTTTCCTTTATTGTACTTTATGGTTCTAAATGAGACTAAGGTAATTATATAGTATAAGCCCTCACATTGTCTAAAACAGTTTTTCTCCCATGATTGAAATTATGCGATTCATGCATAACAAATATCTGTGTTTAGGAGCACATGTACAAGGATCTATACTTTAATTCATTGACAGATCTATTGTTGAAAAGATTGTTTGTTTCTGAAAATTAATATATGGGTAATGTTTCAACATATACATATTTCTGCTTTTTATGTTTTCTTCATTTTATTTTAATTTTTTAGCAGCCTCAGGCCAAGCTGGGGGCAGGACTAGCACAGCACGTGGTGCTGGAGATTGAACCATCATCCTAAGTAGGAAGACCACTGAGATATCTCACAAGCCCCTTCCTTTTTATTTTTAAAAGAGAATAAAAATAAAAAATAAAACATTAGAAATGATACTGAACTTCAGTAAAGAAGATAATAGGATTTCAACAATGGCTGTCATATTGCATAATGTTGTCTTCAAATTAGTTGTTTATGGCTGGGGAGACAATTCCATGACTAAGTGCCTGCCTGGCAAGCACAAAGACCCTAGTTTTGTCCCCGTAACTCCATGCTGTGCCCTAAACGAGGCATGGTGGTGCACTCTAGTAATCCCAGTTCTGGGGAGGCTGAGACAGGAGAACTACTACAAGTATGAACTTTGTAGCAAGATCCTGTACCAAATAAATAAATGCATAAATAAATAAATAAATTTAGTTGGTTAGATTACCAGATACAAGCATGCAAAATTGATTTTTAAAAGTTATAAGAAGGGCCGGCCAAATAGTTCAGTGGATTAAAGCATGTGCAAGCAGGCACAGGGGCCAGGGTTTGATCCCCAGGCCTGTTTGCCAGCCCCGCACCTGGGGCACACTGAGAGAGCAATTGAGACTGGATGTGGTGGCTTGCACCTGTAATCCCAGTTCTTGTGAGGCTGCAAAGAGGCAGATCACTACAAGTAGGATCTAGTAGTGAGACACTGAACACCCTGTAGATCCTCAACACCCTGTAGAACCTTTCCTAAAATACAAAATAAATAATAAAAGTTATAAGAATTTAAAAAGGAGAAGAAAATAATTAAATACTAACAGCTCTTTTTCAATAGACCAGCAGAAATCAGCAGTACAATTATCCAAACTATTCCACATGTAAATACATCTTTTTCTTATTCCTCTCCGCTCCTGCCAAGCACTGCTACACCATCAGAACCTCAGGTACTCATGTAGACACTACGTATCACCTGAGCTGTTTCCTCTACTTTCCCATGGTTTCTCAGCACATCAGGAGATTCCTACTCTTACACAGTACAAACTATAAGAGCAAGGAAATTACCAACTCATGGTTAATCCCTAACCAATGTGGTAGAAGAGTTACATGGATAAATGTTCCTGTTTTTGTCCAAGGATGTACAACTCTAGATTTGTAGAAGGTTTCAGTGACATAGCAACCCACTTGCCCATAATAATGACATTTTGGATTATACATTTTTAGGTTAGCTTTTTTTTCCCTCTTCCCTCATTAATCCATTCTAATTGCTCATATTTTGTTCCTGGAATTATTTTTAAAATTACTGCAATTGCACTCGCACTCAAATCACAGAACACAGAACTTGTTTGTGTATATGTATTATGCATATTTAGTTTATCATTGAAAAATGAAAGGTAAGCACCCAGCAACACCTTCTTCTGCAGCACAATATCCTGGTATATTTACTTACATTGGCTTAGATCGTTGGAGAGACTTGTGATTCCTTTCCAAGATAAGATGTTAGAAAATGACTACTGACATCTGGAATTGCATTGACAATTAAATCTATCTGAACTAGATGATATACTGTACACTACGTAGTTGAAATATAGTGTGTGTACAGTAAAATTTGAAAGAGGAGAAGTAATCAAAGACACCCACACAGATGAGTGTCATAAGAAGGATATCATCAATAACATTTTATTTATTGAACACATTAAGAGTGATGAAATTTAACATTACACAGTAACATTTTGTTTACATGGATAAAAGTATTTTATCCATTTGTTTACATGCAAACTAATGACATAAAATAGTTGATGTGGTGTATGATATCAAAGAAACCAAAAAACAGGACAATTTTAAAAAGAGCAAGAAGAACACTAATACAAAAGGAGTGACATGTTTTTTAACAAGATTGTGAAATTTTTGTTTTATTTATTAGAACTCATTGTGTTTAAACTTTGTCATTAGGTTCTCATATTTTAAACTTGGAAATGTGTCCTTCATTTTTGGACAAATAAATAAGTTTCTGTTAAACATACTAATGTAATAAATATCACTGAATTATGGCAGTATAAAAATGCATTCCAGTTGCACAATTGAAAACAAAGTCATTTTTTATTAATCAGGTTATAATTCAGCTAGTGCTGCTATGCCTGAGAGACAACAGTATCTACTGCAAGTTTGGAAAAGAAACAGTCATGCTCTTAAAAATGATGTTTTCTCTACTCACCTTCCATAAAATCTCATGTCATAATATTATATCTTTACACTGAGAAGGATTTTTTTATGTCAGCTCCAGAAATTATGATGTCTACTGTTGTAAAATTTGTCCTTGATCCACAAAAGAGAGTCAGCCAACATAGTTTAGTGTGATTCGAAAATTATAGGTCCTGGTCTCAGACTTTCATAAGTCTGTCTAGATTGCCTGTATGTGTGTACCTGTTCTTCTCTAACTACCTGTCTCCACTTCTGTACATGAGTTTTCTATTTCTGCTGTAACAAATTTCCACAACTGACTGTCTTCAAACAGACAAATCAGTTTCTGAGATCAAAAGGTAGCCGCAAGTCACATTAGGATGAACTAAGGCATTAACTGAAATCTGTTGTACAATTTTTGATTTGAGATCCTAAGAAAAAATCAGCTGCCTTGATCATTCTCTCTCCAAAAGGGTAAGCACATTCCTTAATTGCTGCTTCTTGTCTTTGTCCATTTGTATTTCTATGTCACAAACTTATAACAGGGCTCTCTGTGATAAAGTCTGAAGAAAAACATTAATGTTCATGGTTGTAATAGTTGGCCTGTACAATATTAAGGAGCTGCATCTTCTTGCTAGGTCATGCAATGCAGAAGGCAGATGATAGATGGAGGAGAGAGAGAGAGAGACAGAGACAGAGAGAGACAGAGACAGAGACAGAGACAGATCAGAGAGAAAGACAGACATAGAGACAGAGACAGATTTATTCAGAAGCACACTCAGACTTCTGATTTCATAAAGAATGTTTAACATTAAACCTTTAATCTACTTGCATGGTCCAAGCCCTCATTATGCCCATGGCTTGTCCTATTTTTTCCCATTTTCTTTCAGGTATTTAATAACAGTCAAATGGTTATAAGTAAGAAGTATAAGAATACTGTGAATACCAAGCACTATGATATTCTTTGGTGATGCTACTGAAGCAAGAACAAATATACATTAATAAGAGAGAGAAAAAAAATTTAGTCACATACAATAGGCAGGTGCACAAAAATTAGTAATCCACAAAATAAGGATGAGGCATATACAATTTAGATACTTTTAATCCCTACTATCTATGTAATCTCATCATTTTTCAATCATGTATTTTTACAACCACTTTGCTATGAGCAATGACATACGTATAGGGCCATAATTAGTTTTTCTGATCTTATTTCTGTAGTAAATCTAGTTTGTGGATCATGTGTGTACTTGAAGAATAACAGTGTTATCATAATAACAACAAAGAATTTTTTGTATTACATAGAGCATATTCATATAATATCTCTGGTGTTGTTCATTTTTATCATCGAATGTCATGATACTCATGCCTAAAATGTTCGGCAATCATGAGATAAGAGCAAAGTAGTTGTGACTCTTTTTTTTTTTTTGGCAGAACCGGGGATTGAACTCAGACCCTTTCACTTGCCAGGGAAACACTTATTCTACTGAGCCATCTCCCCGGCCCCAGTTGTGACTTTTAAAATATTAAATTTTTAAATTATTAATTTCATACAATTTGATAATTAAATGAGTATAAAGGCAGTTATGGTCTGGATTCCTAAACAGTCAACAGAATGTAATGGTGTGAAAGATGATAGTTTCAACCCATAATTTAGGTAAGCAGACATGGAGAGGACAATTTCCATGAGTTCTCAGAATATAAGCAGTAAAAAAATACATTTTAATTGGACTTTATAGAAAGCCTAATCTTGGCATCTTCAACATATCATGGACATATAAATGTTAGAAAGAAGATATGGAATAGGTTAACTCTATGACTGTAAAAAAAAATGTGGAGGGAAGGAAGGATTGAAAGAGTGAGGAAGAGAAGAAAGAGAAAGTGGAAGACATAAAGGGGAAAGAAAAGAGGAGGAAAGAAGGGAGGAAGGAAGTAACGAAAAAAGGCACTAAAGATAAGGAAATGAAGGAAGGAGGACCAGAAGGAGGAAAGGAGTAGGGGGCTTAAGAAATCCAGATAACTTCTGACATTGCCAGTCCTATGGATAACCCACTATTATTATGGACTACTGGACTACATTGGATTATTTTGCTGAATTTACTCACCTGCAATATTTAAATGGCAATGAGATGCCCATCTCCGACAAAACTAAACAAAAAAGGATACAAATGAACCACTATTTTGTACCTTTATATTCAAATTAGGATAGATATACAGCTACTTTCTCCTAATTCACTGAGAAGAAAGATTTGTACTAATAGTGTTTGAACAGGATATCATGTCTGCATCTTGTACTATGAATAACTCCTACAAAGACAACCATATGCAATGTATTAATTATTGAAACTATCCTACTAACCTGTTTTGAAACTATCTCATTTCTATTTGTTTTTTACTAAAATTAATTTTAAAAATTAAGTTACCAAAAAAAAGAATAAAAATGCCGTAAGATCAATCTAGCATGGTCACATGGACAACTATTAGTCAAGAATACTCAATACATTGCAGTGAAAACTATCCACAAATGTGTAGAACATACTGAGAGTAAGTACATGAGCTGACTTTTACTCGCTTAGCAAATATGCCATGGGCCAGCAAGATAGTTCAACTGTTTGGAGCGCCTGCTTAGTCAAGTGCACAGGGTTGGATCCCAAGCACCACATGCTGTGCTGGCTCCGCCGCCAGGGTGGGCTGGGACAGCCACACACACACACACAAAAAAATATATATATGTTTTTTTTGGTTCTATGATACCAATAAGCCAGACACAAAAAAATTTCAAGTTGTATGAATCTAGCTATATAACATTCTCAAGAAATCAGAACTGGCCTATGGCAGTCATTGTGGGCCTTTCAGAAATTTCAATAATGCAGATGACCCACTGTGATGTGCATACCTTATGTTCACCACCACTAATCTATGTTGACAGCAAAGAGTGTGGGGCAAGGGTAGGGACCCAAGACTGCCTACAAGGGGACAGATGGAAACTGGATTTTGAATGTGGTGTTAACATGCTTGCATATGTTTGCACAGTATAAAAAGTAAACCCATATTAATAAGCTGAGCTATAAAAGGCTCAAGTCAACAACTCCTGATATTGCCAGTCTTACGGAAAACCCCGATTATGGACTACTGGACTATATTGGAATATTTTGCTGAATTCATGCACCTACAATATTGAAATGACAATGGAATACCCTTCTCCAGCAAAACTAAACAAAAAAGGAGGATACCAATGAATGACCATTTTGTATCTGCATATTCAAAATAAAACAGATATACAGTTGCATGCTCTTAACTCAATGAATAGAGAGATCTGTTCTAATAGTGTTTGTAAACAGGGTATCATGTCGGCATTTGTATAGTGAATAACCACTAAGACAACAATATGCAATGTATTAATTATTGAAACTGTGCTAGTAATCAGTTTTGAAACTGTCTAATTGCTATTTGTTTCTTAATAAAATTATTTTTAAAAAGACTCATTGAACTGTTTGTGTGAGACTGTACTTTAAATGGTGAATTTTGTGTAGATATTATTTTAATAAAAACAACATGGCATTAAAAAAAAAGAAAAAAAAATCCAGACAGAGGTTTTAGGTTGAGATGTAACTCAGACCATCAGACAAATGACATGAGGTTTTAGAAATCAGTTTTCCATAAATTTAAAGGATGAGTTCTTCTATCTTCTAAAACCTATGACACTATATTGAGTTTTGAACATAGGATTTAAACCATGAAAATCCACATTCATAAACCAAGGATTTTGTCACCCGTGATGCTCTTTGAGATCAGTGCATGTTTTCCAGTAAGTGACAGCCTCAGTGTACTTAGTTGTATCCTGGAATTACCCATCAAAATTCCCCACAGCCAAATGCACTCAGAGTTCACTAGAGAGATATGATTTGGAAAGAATCCCTCCATAGAGTCAAGAATTTTATCGTAATAAGAGCAGTTCCTGGGTCTCAGAATGCTTTCATCCCTTTTGATTTTTCTTCCTTACCATGAACTCACTTCTGCTTCTAAAGAGTGACTTAATAATCACATACTGCTAGCTCCTATCTAAGCTGCATTGCCTGTGCTCAGGTGCTGAGCCATTTATTGGCTGAGACACTCTCACACAAACATATTTAACCTAGCTTTGCCTCTGAATCCCTCTATACGTGTGTTAAGCAAGTGCATTGATCATTATAACCCATGTTTTTATGAGAGTAGCAGATGCATCTAAACCCAATAGTAAAGTTGTGGAGTCCAGCTTAAATCATACTGTGTGTTATCAGACTCAACTCATTGCTCCTCTGAAGCCTACTCATTATTCCATGTAAGTTTCATTTCCTTATCATATCTTTTACCGTAGACCTTTTTAAAATTCTATGAAGCAGCACTGAGATACATTTTGGAATTTAAAACCTTGTACCTGAACTTGACATAACATAAAGTTAAAGACATAACTTTATTGAATTTGAAGACCTAAAAATATCCTCGATCATTCTTTTCAACGCACGTTGGGTAGGACCCGATGTATTGAAATTACCTAATAACTGATAGGTATTATTATCATTATTATTACTATTATTTTTATTATTAATTATTATTTTGCTGTTGCCAAAGTAATGGAGTTTCTCTTTCATGAAAGCACATTATGAATTCTTAGGGATAAACAATCCTGAATACAGACAGCCATATTAATATTGTTTTTCTAACTAAAAGCAATCTTATGTCTTTCAGATAAGCTCAACTTTCACAATGCATCATCTGGGGTCAGAGAGAATGTCCATGACCAGCTAATTGGTTGAAATAGAAAGGGTTATACTTGTTCTCTGTCTTTACATCAATGAAGTAATAGTTTTAGAGCCATATTTCCCAAAGCCGGTGGAAGGATTATTGCCCTAAAACAGTTCCTTCCTACAAATCTTGTTTGTCCACTTACTCCAAAGGATCAATAAATACCATTGTTGATTTTATTTATCTGCCTTTTTTAAAAAAAATAGAATGAAATACTATTACCTACAAAGAAATCAGGACAAGAAGAGGCACCACATATTTAATGCAAGTAAAAATAATTTGAATGCTATGTTTATTATTTTACCCAATTTATACAAATACTTTATGCCTTACATAGCAATATTAGTATCAATAGTTATACAAATGCTTCCTAGATCTTATCATAGTGAATCAAAATTTATGGCAAGTAAGATGTAGAAAAGGGAGTTAAACTACCATATCACTCCAAAACTCTGTAATTCTCAGTGAATTATGTTGTCTCTCGAGACTGTTGTTTAACTCAGCTGTATGAGTGGAAAATACAACTGAACTAAAAGTCAACTATGTAAAATAAATGCCTGTTATTGTAGAGCAAAGAGCCTTTAGAAAAGAGGATGACCAGAAAGGAAAATTCCATAGAAAGGTTTTTATCTCACTATAATCCTTACATTTAAAAATTACAACATGTTTATGTTAGGGAATATGTATCTTTGTCAAATTAGCTGTATGAATTTAAAGCAGATGCTAATCTCAATAAATTATCTCCCTTGGAGCTGACTTGAAGCAAAAATCTGTGGGTTAGTGTTCCATTTATTGAATATATTATTTGTTTTGTTTTGCTTGTTTGTTTACTTTAAAAAGATAATCCTAGAAGGCAAAGTATGGAGATAGAAAGATTTACAGAGGAAGAGAGACAGTATTGAGTAAGTTAGTAAAAAGTCAGAGATGTAAGAGAAAATAAGTATTGTGGAGAATTATTTAAGGAACACCTATCAGAAGCCATTTCCCACTGAGCAATCAGGGCCAGTTATCCAACTTGTCCATCATGGGGCATGCACTATTTTTGAGACAGTTCTGCTCTTCCAAATGGGGGTAAATGTATCTCAGTTGTGGGGGAAGACTCTCAGTCAAACATCATATGACTTTTCCAAGTATATGAATTCATATAAACTTGAAGACTTTATATGGACTGTTGACAGAATCTAGTATGCTCACAGAAACTAAATATTTCTAATGTGCGCAGTATAGATTTTGAAACACAAATAACATGAAATCTGAAAATATTGGAAGGAACAACTTTACATAAGTGAATTTCTTATTGTTTTGGGGGAAACTAGTAATGTTATTAGCATAACAAAATTTTCATTGAATCCCTTTAAAGAGTTATTTTCCATGATGACAAAATTTAGCATTTCTCATTCTATCTTTGCTAAACTACTAAATGATATATGTAAGTGCCTATTTTTCAAGCTTTTTTTGGGAGGAGGGATGTTGTTAGCATATAAGACACTGCTCATCCACCACATGGAAACTATGCCATGAGATATTTGCTGTGATGCTGAGCTTAGACTTCAGCTCCCATAGTTAGGATAAGTAAGTTTCTGCTGTTTGTAAGTAATTGAACCTGTGATACTTTTGTTACAGCATCCCCAAACTGCTTAGAGAATGAACCATCAATGCTGAGCACTCAAAGTCCATATGGGGTCTTTCAAAGGTCCGTAGTGAGGGCTGGGGTCATCCTGTGCAAGGAAGGATGTCCTGGGGCGTTCTGGGCTACAGATTCTAATGGGCTGAGAGAAGAGGAAGGCACCAACCAGCACACGAAGAAGGCTAGGGGCAGAGGATTAGTACCTCCTGCCTACCCAGACTGAAGTGTGCTTTGTAGTCTCAGTTCCAATATTGGATCATTGAACATATAATAGAAGTCATATCCTCATAAGATATATCATGTACAAAAATCACATATATCCTCCCTATGAAGACACATTTCAAAATAAAGATGATAAAATTATTAAGGAAGTCATCATATAGGTTGGGGTTTTTTTTTATTACAAGTAGTAGCTTTTTAGAAAACATCTTGGATTTTCCGCAGATCCTTACTAATAGAACATAAAACCACATTTACAGAAGTTCAATGTGGCCAGCTCATAATGGAATATATAATTAATTGCATTCTTAGGTGTGTACTAAAAGAAATTAAAAACTTCAAGACTTGTGCACTAATGTTGTCACAGCTGTATTTATTATTGCCCTAATAGAAACAATACCGATTGCTATCAGTAGTTGGTTGGTTTAAAAATCATATTTGACAAGGTCAGTCAAATTCCCTCAGTATTTACTCTGAAACCATGTACAGAAGATACAAAGGTTACATTTTTAGTTTTATAGATCTTGTTTTAACTTGTCTTAACCATCAGCAGAAAAGTATAACCATGATGTATAAAATGTAAAGCCGTATTAATATGCTGAGCTGTAAAAGGCTCAAGTCAACAACTTCTGACAATTGCCAATTCTGCTGATAACCCACTATGATTATGGACTATTGGACTATACTGGGTTATTTTGCTAAATTCAAGTACCTACAATCTTTAGACTGGTTTCAAGTATGAAAAAGGCCCTTTTAAGAATTCTCCCAATACTGCTTATCTAAGTGTAGTAGAACACCCATCTCTCACAAAACAAAATGAAGAAGGGGGATATTTTGGGAGCCACAAAGCTAAGAAACTGATCAATTATCTGTGGGTGGGACTTGGCCCAGGGCCTAAAGCAATCAATCCACCTCACTCCTGAGATGAACATCCTGTCTGGTTAGGGTTAGCTATCAGTTGTTAGGCAATCTAGTGTCATGTTTCACTAACTTCACAAAAGTGTAAATAAAACACTGTTCTGTTGTGAATATATATATATATATATATATATATATATATCCATATATATGGATAGGTATACAGCTATTTTGTCTTAGTTCATTGAGAATAAATCTTTGTGCTAATATTCTTTAGACAAGATATTATGTCTGCATCTTGTCCTCTTAATAACTACTATGAAGACAACAATATACAATGTATTAATTATTTTAACTGTACTGCTAACTTGATTTGAAATGGTTTCATTGTTATTTTAATTTATTTTTCTCATTAAAATAAATTAAAACTTGAACTAAAAAATAAATAAAACATAAAAATAAAAATCATATATATCTTCCCAACACATTTCAGGAAAAAGGAAGAACTACTGAAACGACATAGAGCAAATAAATGTCAGAAATATCATGGAGAACCTAACCATTAATACACTAGAGAAAACACCTGAAAGTTACCTATAAGAAATTGTATAAAAAATATGTATCATAAAACTTCTAGGCAGGGGAGATAGCTCAGAAAAATAAGCACTTACCTGGCAAGTGCAAGGTCCTGAGTTTAATGCCCAGTACTACAAAAAACAAACAAAAATAAATAAATAAATAAATAAACAAATAAATAAAAATAAACTTGCAATGAAACCTCTTAGCAGTTTACAGATCATTCTTTCATTTTGCTTGATACTTATTTGCTCTTGGAGAAGGTGAGTTTGTTGAGCACCAAGGAAACACACTCTTTCATGGCTAAACAAGTATTATAAGGGGCCAGCAAGATAGCTCAGTGGACTAAGAGCCTATTTTGGCAAGTGTAAGGACCATGGTTCAATCCCCAGTCCTCACACGCCTTGCTGGCCCTGCCCATAGGTCATACTGAGCCGGTGGCAGAGTCTGGGCATGGGGGTGCACACCTGTAATCCCAGCGCTGGGAAGGCTGAAAACATGAGGATCACCGTGAGTCCGATCTGCATAGTCATACCCTGTACCAAATACACAAATGGAAAATAAACTATTATAAGTGTGGATTGAAATACTAAAAACAGGTGTTGTTGACTGAATTGTGACCCCTTTGCCCTTGGTATATATACGGAAGCTTGAAGCCCCCATGTAACTGTATTTGGGAGGATAATTTCGAAGGAAGAAAATTAAGGTTAAATGACATTTTGAAATTGGACTTTGATTCTACAAGATTAATGTTGTAAGAAGAGAGGTCTTATAGACTTCCTTCTGTCCCATCCCATCCATATGAGAAGAGACACTGAGATCAGCTACAGAACAAGACGAAATCCCTCACCAGAAAGTAGCTCAGAACTTTTATGCAGGGTATCTAGCCTCTGGAAGTGTGACAAGATAAAGTTTTTCTGTTTAAGTTTGTTGTAGGTAACTAGTCTGTGAGAGTTTTGCATTGGCAGCCTGGACTAAGAACGGTAATAGGATGTGTACATTTGCTAAGACATAAAATCCAGTACTTAAAGAAGTAGGCACTTTAATGTTATATACAAGTTATATTTCCATTAGCCTGATTAAAATATATTGTAGTGACCACACACTGCTCTCAGAAAGATGTATTAGAAAATATACATGAAGAAAACAGGCAGAATGTCCAAAGTAACAATATACATGAATTCAACAAAAAGTGCCAAGCCCCTCTCCCTCTATAAGAGCAAAGGAAAGAAACTAATATAGGATTTTTGGCAGAAAGACAGAAATGAGCACAAAACAACATGCAATCATCAACACAATTTTGAGTTTCTAGGTTTCATTGTGATGAAGGAGTTGGATAATTTGCAGATGATACCCAAGTTTCCAAATTAAGTGACTTAAATAAATGAAACTAACATTTGTTCAAGATATAGGGGGTCAGGCAACATGAACGTTGGGGCAGAGGAAGCATTTGTTTGGGTGTGACATTCTAAATTGCTTTGAAGATGTTCAAAGGAGATTATTCTGGCTTTGATTATCGAGCTTCGAATTTCACAGTGAGATCCTTGTTACCTGCCTATAAATTTGAGATTCATTAGCATGAAAATTGCGACTCACAAGCATGAGGGTGCATGACTTCACCCATTTGGAGATGCTGGAGAAAGGAAAGACATTACTTGAGAACACATAAAAATATGAATATTTAAGAGAGAGACAGAGGGAGTCCAAGTACATGAATGAAGCAAAGCAGATGAAACAGTACATAAAAGGTGTCAGAGAGTTGAGACAATTTAGAATATTGAGGAGTACACTATCAATAATGTCAAATACAGCTACTAAACCCAGTAAAAGAGTCCATTTAGATCTGAGATACATTTATTGGACTTGGCACTAACAGCTGGGACTGGCCAAAGAGAAAAGACTGGAATCCTGGGTTGAAAGTGAGAGGGTCTGCATTTACCTTGAAATTCTAGATAATTGCTGTGCTGCACAAAATAAATTGTATTACTTCTTTGAACCGGACACTCTCTTCATACAATGAGATGATGAAACACAGGTCATCAGAAGGATGAAACCCAACAATGAGCATGAGAGAATTTCCTTTTAATGGGCTACTCCACTTTGTGAGGAAAAAATATTAAGAAATGTAATAAGACAAAAGAGGATGGTTTATGATGTGGTAATGAGGATGAAATATCATCAGTGTCTTGTACTTAAAGGTTTATTTTCATATTCTTATTTCACACCCAGCACAATCTATTGGGAACTGTGTCTGCAAAGTGAATAAGCATAGATCCATTTTATGGTGCGTCTCATGACTATGTCTTTACAAGCATTGCAACAAGAAAATACAGAGCTGAAAAATAAAGTGGCAATGACACTTTTAGCCATGGAAGTGACAGCTATTGCTTCTCACATATTAAATGGACAGAATTATATATTTAATAACATCTGATTTGAAAAATTTATAGAATCCAATTTTCTCATGTGTTATCAGAAAGAAAAGAACCAAGAGTATTAGGAATAAGTACAAATCCTGTTGTGATACTGGTCTAAAATGTTATGGCACAAGTTCAATAGCAAAAACATTGAACAATTAACTTTTTCATGTATTTTTTCACATATAATATGTAATTTTATTTTTATAATTTATAGGAAAGTACAACATTTCTAATTGTATGATTGGCTGATTGATTATATAATCAATAAGAGAATTATTATGTAGTGGGAATGACCATGGATAATGGGTGAAAAAGGCATAAAGTTGAATATATATATATATATATATGTATATATATATATAATTTTGGCTTTATATATATATAGATAGATAAATAGATAGGCCCTTACTATCTCTAAATATATTTTTGTGATTATAGATGAAATTCTTAGATTCTCCTTGATTAAGCATTTTTATTTGCACAATAGTCATAAACATAATGCGTATCCTTCAGAATTTTTTCTCCTGAAAATTAAATCACTAACCAAAATGTCTTACAGAATTGACAGGTTTTTTTAAAAAATTAATTTAATTTTATTTTATTATTCTCATTCTAACCAGATCAATTGCCCTTACAGGTGACTAAATATCTTCTTTAGCAGCTTGGGTTCCTTCTACTTTTAGCAAAACTGCATTGCCCTTAAACAGTTGGTTATAAATGACATTAAATGAGAATTCTGTGAATGTCAGAGGAAATAGTCTTGCATCATTTTCTGTCCTCAATGGATGCATGCCCTAATATATTAAATTATCCCTATCCTTGATATATGACGTATCTGATTAAGAAACAGTTCTGCAGGTTTTCTCTGGCTGCTCTATCTTCCATGGATTTGTGAAAGCCAAGACTTAAACTTCTAAAAAGACCCCAAACACCAGGCACAGTTCATTGTTCTCCCGATGGGTGAGGCAGGAGGTGATGTTTTCATCATAAGGTGTTTACTCTTACATTTAATTGCCACCTTCTCAGAAGCTATAAATCTAAGTCACTGTTGTCATTAAAATGGTCAGACCACCACAAAAGTTGTCAACACCCAGACTATTGCCCAGTCAATTATTTTCTTTGTTTCTAATGACTGCCAACAGCAGCAGCAAAAGCTACAGCTTTTGTTGTGAAAAATATATATATTTAAGAGTAAACAATGACATTGTTGCTCCTAGGCACTTCTGATTCTTGTGTAATTTCTTCTTCTGTGTTATCTTAGGCATGACTGTCAGTAAAGTGGCAAACATGGAAATGCAGAGAGATAACACTACTTCACAGTGACACAAGCATTCATCTTTGCTATTTGACCAGTACAGAGCTGGAGAGATTGCTCAGTGGCATAAGTGTCTGCCCAGAAAGCTCAAGGTCCCCAGTACAAAACTAATAATAAAAAATACATATCAAAATAAAGGACATATGTGACACATCTGAGCCATCTTTTGATTGATTTAGCATGTGATAATATATTTAAGTACTGAAAAGTTGCTCCTATTTTCTAATACCAAGTTGCAAACATGGACTCAAAAGCAAGTCATTTGCCACCAACTGTCAGTGATATGTATCAGCAGTGATTCATCTCTCCGAAAGGAAAATCATTTCTTGATTTTTTTTTTGGAAAATGAATAATAAACTTATATTATGACTGTAGGAAATAGTGGAAGTATAAAATGCTACAGCCTTTCCTCAGAAATAATTTATTGAAGTAATATAAGTCACAAACAGAAAAAGTCATAGAAACTTAAAATATGGTCAACCTTTAAAAATCAGATCAAATTTATATTAACATTTTTGCCAAATACCCTTTTCAATTTAAAAAATGCAATCATAAATACTAATGCTATGAACGCAAATTGACATCCAGTTTCATGTTGCAAATGTTGTCTTGCTTATTTTTTAAGGCGATAAAAAAGACTATCTCTATTCCAATAGAGCCAGTTTCTGATGAATTTAAAATTAAGGGATTGATTAATAAAGACTGACTAATCCTCTAATCCTTAAGAAGATTATCTGGAAATAGATTGATTTTTTGTAGCCACTGAAAATGCACATGGAGGTAGTGAAATATTTGTTTTGAAAACAGAATTGTTGCAATGCTTTTAAAAATAACTTCAATAAATGGTAACACATGTTCATATATACACACTAAAATATCAATATTTTATATACTTTAACAATGAAAGTTAAATGATAAAATACAACTTCATTTTTTTATTTTTTACTTTTTAAAGAGATGGTAAAGTAATGATAAATTAAAAATGAAGCAGGATATCACTAAAAAAAATTGCATGCCTAAAAGTGGGAAGATTTTAAATTTTGTGTGTCAGAAATTATTTCTGAAGTTGTTCTTTTACTAGTCTGTGAAAATCAAGGGTCAGGGATCTTTAGGGAAGCAGAATCAGTGGCAAATCAAACTACCTCGTGAATGTCTACCTCTTTTTATGAAGACACAAAGAAAGGGAGAGACAGAAATAAAAGACAGACAGACAGAAGCAAAGATGAAGACAAACAGAAAAGGCTTAGGGAGCTGGCTGAAGGACTGGGCTCATGCCGCACTCTTGAACATGTAGATATCTTAAAGTGGAATTCCTCATCCTCTGAATATCCAAATCTCTTTTTTAAAGATCGTCCCGTGACTGGACAAGGATTACTGATATTCTAGAGGGAAATGTGCTTTATGTTCAGTTTATTGGTTTAAGAAAGAAGAATAATGGGGTAGCAAAAAGCCTGAGAAATGTTATGCACATGCTCCAACTCCCTAGGAAGAGTGCAACCACTGAGTTCAGCAAGTATATGCTAAACAATATAAAAATAAATAATAAATTAAAACGCTACAAAAAGGAAAAACAACATTTAGTGATGTAACATCCAACTACATTTAAAAATACCTTCATTGTCACAGCCAGCCCCATAACTCATAAAGAGAATTAAGTACAATGGAGTATGCTTATTTTTGCTTGCTGTTTCAGGTGGTTGATTTTTTAAGTGATTATTTATTAGTGTAAAGGTTATAGATTGTGGTATCGTGTCCTTCGGTGCTTTAATACAACTTAAAAATTGCCATCAATGAACCTCAAGGTATATACTTCCTTGATGTAGCTGCAGTAGTAGACATGGTTTCATTCAACTGTGAAGTTTTTTAATGTGTTCCCCTTGAAGGAGTGGAGGCCTGTCATGTACATGGTCTCAGTTTCACAAGTGTTATTTGGTTACCTGCTTCATGAAGATTCTAGTCTTCCAAAATGCATTCGTATGTCAAGAGGTTTGAAGTCAGAGGGCTTTGGAATAAAGTTCTACTTCTGCCACCTTTCGATGAAAAACTGAAAAAGTTTTAAACACTTCAATTCTGTTTCTTTATCTACCAAAAGAGTGTGAGCTTTGAGCCCTGCTGCCAGGTCTGTGTTTCTCCCAGTGCTCTACAGAGCATGTGCTCAGTGAGGTGAGTCTTCAAGCACAAAGAGAAGTAAACGAGCCGGCAGCCCTTGCTTTGCCACATTTTGCTTCCCAAGGACAGCCTTGACCTTGCACATTCTTGGTGACCAAACAGGCACTGAGTTCTGCTGAGCACAAGTCTCTGTTAGTCACTACACTCCTATAACCTATGCCATGGTGTGCATTTACATCATCTCTTTATTTTATTTTAATTATTTCTTCATTTTATATACTTGGCACAAGGTCTTAGTATGCAGCTCAGTCTCGTAGTGACCCTCTTGTTTTCAACCTCCCCAGTGCTGGGATTACAGGTGTGCACCGCCATGCTTTGACTGGGTCATAGGCTCAGCGCACCCTAGAGGTGGGCCTGGCATGGGATGGGGACTGGGGATAGAACCCTGGTCCCTGCACTTGCCAAAGCAGGAACTTAATCCACTGAGCTATCTTGCTGCCCATACTTTCTTTTTATTTCAGAAGTGAACTCTTAGAAATGTTCCTCGGGCCTTTCTGGCATGAGTCCTGAGAAATGACAGATACTGAGACCGAAATAACACAAGTTGAATGTGCCATTTGTTCAGCTTTTAAACCAATGAAAGAACACTTTTGTCAAGGAAAAATATTCAGTACTGCAAAAATCTGTATAAGATAAACATCTTTTCTCTTTGTCTTTGGAGAATAAAAATAGTAGCATCATGCCATCAATATTTGAAGATGCTTTGACATGTGTTTAAGTAAGAAATACAAGGGATATTAAAAAGGATGTTTTTTGAAATTTATGTTTGGAATCCTCCTCACCTAAAATAATTCTCTCTACCAGCTGTTGAGACAAAAAGCACAAGATTTTCTGTGACTTAAATACATTTATATGATGCACTCTTAATTCCACTTCCCTATTTCAAAATTAACGTAGGATTCAGTAAGTTAATAAGCTAAACTTAAGAAGAGATAATGTGTTAAATTGGAGATAACTGCCTTAGATGCTCTTTTATTCTTGTTTATTGATTCTCCTTTTTTAAGCTAAAATGTCTCCAAAGCCAAAGGAGAAAACACAGCCTTTCTGTTGCTTCACTTTCCTTTCCTGCACTGCAGAGAGCAAGTACTATTTATTCAAGGTCTCTTCAGGAGATCTTATTTGTGTATCACTGAGGTTGCACGTTTGGTAAAAATTCTCAGAGATGCCTGCCCATCAATGGAATGGTTAGGGTAGAGGTAGGCTTTGATCCTGGTCTGCCTTCCCTGTGAGACTACCAACTGTCTCAACATCACAGGCCTAGGAATTGCATGCAAGGAAAGAGAGAACCAGTACTATTCCTTCACTTCAGCATTAGAGAAGAATTGAAAAGAACTGGGCTGTAGCACAATCCATAAAGGAGCCTACAGGCATACTTAGTTATCCCTTCTCTTGAACTGTGGGCATTTCTCCTAGTCATGACTGTCTCTTTTCCCATTCAAGTAAATGGCCAGAAGGACAATTCAATGGAATCTGTAGGAGCATTCTGATCCCAGTCTACCCTGGATGCAAATGGGGGTTTTTGTTTCACTTTACCCATCCCATGTGTCATTTTGCACTGCACCTTGTTCTTTGTGTTTTGCCTCCTTGTATACAAAGGGTGTGAGCTGTGCTAGTCATCTCTGTATACCATGGGCAGATCCAGGTCAGCTATGTGGTAGGGTATATGCAAAGTGTCAAACAACTGACTAGATGCATGAATCCAGTCAGATGTGAATGGTTAGATGTGCAGTGTCATTGACATAGTATAAAGTAGGCATCAGTATTGGTTAGGGTCAAATTCAGTTGATCTTTGCACATTAATGTGTTTCAAGGAAGAAATCCCGATGTCACAGTAACAGATTTCTACCAATTCCTTCTAGGTAATAATAATAGCTGCCCTTAAAACCTAAAGGTTACAAGGCACTGAACAGTTTATAGTCAAGAGAAAAATTGCCCCACGACTTTATACTATTCAAAATATCTGTAGAGCTACAAATTACAAAAGTATAAAAACCTAAGTGTTTCTTTATGATGAAACTAAACTTCCTTTTTTTGCTGGAAGCATTAAGGTTTTGGCCCCTAGAATATCTTTTTGTTAACTGCGACAGTTGTCAGCGATCGATAAATGTGAGAGAACACTCGGAAGCACTGGGGGATAAAATTACAGACTCAATATCCAAACACACAACTGGAGAAATTATTATCTCATTACTGTTCAGGTCAGTCTCATGCCCATTATTTTTAATTATTTGTATTTATTCCCAAAGACAGCGAATAAAATTCTGCTACAATGAAAATCACTAGAATGTGGCAATAATCTCATATTTTCTTTGTAGATTATTTTTTATTCTGTCAAGATTCAGGCTTTTCCCATAATATTTAAAACAGCAAAAGTCCTTCAGGGCTTCTATCTCTGACTTCAGTCCAAGGGTTGACACAGAGCTCGTATATAAAGTGGGTGTATGCAGGGTCAGCAAGAACTCTAAAACTGTGGTATCTCAATTAACTGGAAGAGAGGCTTAGGAAATGATAATGTAGATGAAAAAGCAATTACATTATACTTAAAGCCAGACCACGAAATGTGATTGTTTTCATTATTGTGTCTTGATATCCTTGTCATTGTTGTTGTTAAGCATTGCTTTCTCTTTATAATATAACTTACAATAAATTTCTCTAAATACTGTCTGTAAGAAAAAGGTGAAAGAAGATATGTAGCATCATAAATGATTGGTGTGCCTGAAATTTCATTCTATAGCATTTCAAACTAACACTTTCTTTTATGCATGTTATTTATAGCCTCATCAGAAGTACTTAAAAAGTGAAAACAAATCATGCCCGGTGAAAAATAGAAGTGCAGTGTTTACATCATAATACCACAGCCCAGTGTTTGCCTTCTTTCTCTCACTTCTTGCTAGCAGAAGCACTCTTTCCCTTTCTATTTAATTTTTTTGTTTGTTCATTTAGCCTTTTAACTCAATGTTTAGAGGCATAAATACAAATAATTGTGTACCTGATTTTTTCTTGACTACTCAACTTAGACATCCCATATTATTTTCTTTAATGGAAGATGTGAATTGTGCTCACCCCCACTCTTGATTTTTTTTCTCTTCTAAGAAGTATATTACATCCATTTTTTTTGATAAATAAAGATGTTTTATTGCTCTACTCATATAGTGTTGGCTATTGAGAAAGAAATTAATTCATTTTGAGTATCTTTCCTTGAATAACTTTTCTGTTTCATTCTGCTCTGCTGTAGTTTCCATCTTTAGTGGTGCAAGGTCCATGTGTTAAATACTAGGTTGCTGGGAACTACAGCAGATGGCAGAAACTTGCTGTCATGAGGCATCCTTTGGAATGTTTAGGCCATTGGATGTATCCCTTGAAGGGGCACCTCTGGGACCCTAGTTCGATATTCACTCCTGTTTCCAGTCATGAGACGAATGCTTTTCATCTGCTACGCCCTTGCTTTGCTGTGTTTCCTTCCCACAGATCCAAAACAATGGAGGCCAACCTGTCCCACCCTGAGACCTCTAAGACTGTAAGCCTAGATACATCTCCTCTCTTTCTAAGTTCTGTATCTCAGGAATTCTGCTCCAGCAACAGAAAGCTGACAAACAGGGATTGTGGGTAATGACTTGAATACTCTTCTCTAAGTTTTCTTTAAACAACTCTGTTTCTATGTTTTTCATGGTGTTGATTTGAATATGACTTGCACCTTTGTCTGGTTCAGGTTCCCCAAGGAGGCAGTGTTGGGAGGTGGTGACTAGTGGGAGGTAGTTGGGTCCTAGAGATAGTGGTGTTGTTGATGGGTAACCATCATTCTCATGAGAATTCTTGCTCTCAAAAAACTGGTTTAGTTCCTGGCAAAGGATGTCATTTGGAAGGAAGACTCACTAATGTCCCTCCTCTCCTTCACTTGCCTACTTACATTTCAGGTTCTGCATTGAATGGATGCAAAACAAAGCACTGACCAGAGGCTGAGAAGATGGATGGATATTGCCAAATTGTTCTTAAACTTGACTCCTAGTACACCTGAAAGTAAAAATACACTTAAGAAAATAATCAGTCTTATGTATAGGGCGAAGATATAAGCACTCAGTGAAAATGCTTTCACTATGATATATGTTAAAAGTCAGATAGTTTATTAATGATATTTTTTTACTTCGAAGACCTCCGTCTGGAGTCCTGCAGTCACTCTGCTGCCCCAAGCTGCTCTGCTTGTGTACATGATCTAGTGCCATTGCTATTTTATAATTTGCAACCCCTCATTTTATTTCAATATTGGTCTTACCACAGCCATCTTTGGGATCTTATTTTTGTCCGTAAATTTGCTAATTTGTGATTTGAGTTTTTTGTTCTATTTTTGAGGACTATAGACAGTCTTGAAAAGAAACATGTACTGAAGAATTGTAATGAGGTTCAGCGAGAAGCTGCAGGATACAAGGTTAGAGGTGACATACAGGGCACCATGACTGGCATCGTCATGAACACAAGGACAGAGAGCTCCTGAGTGCTTTTGCTCTGTACTTGTCATCTGACAATAAAGGATCAATGCACAAAAAGACAAAAAGCTACAAGCCCCCACCAGTACTGTCATCTCCTAAGTAAGCAGCCAGTGACTCTCCTTGTGTTAGAACATCAAGAAGGGGGGGTGTCTGATGCTTCTGTGTTTCATTCAAAATGCATTTCTGGCAAGGACACTACTCTGTGTGTCTCACAAAGACTACAATTTCATAGGTGAGGGAAAGGAGGGAAATTGCAGAAATTAATCAAGATGTGCCACAAGTAAGTTTCAGCTTGAGAGTGACAAAAATTAGAGTCCGCCACATACATATGCAAACAAATCTATATTTAAATAATTATGGTTTTACCGTTTTATAATTAGTGTTTTTAAAATACCATTTCTATGAATCTTAAATTAAAAATTATTAAGGAAGCACAGCTATGGTTGTATTTTATGAGCGTTTCTTTGTTCACTATTGGTAGCTACAGTAGCAACACTTTGTGTTATTACTTCTAAGACCTCAAAGCTCAGCATTCTCTAAAGGTCAGCTAGAAATTTTCAAAAGGGCAAGGCTGATTCCATGCAAGCAAGGCCGATGTAGGAGAATGTGTGGGGGAGGATTTCTGGATTTTATAATCTCCTAAGGTGCAACATTCAAAGTACTTCAAAGTCCGAATCAAACATTTCTTTTTTCAGAAAAACACAGCGTGTGATTAAATTTACTTTAAAAATTATAGCAAATCATATTGTCCCTATTAAGTTGGAATATTAACAGATGGTCATTAGAATTTCATGATCAATGGGTGATACAGTATGAAATTACATATTGAGATAAAAATACATTAAAAGTAGAAAAGAAATCTCTCATTTGTTCAGCAACTATAATTTCAACATCCCCAGGTCTATCACCCTTGTTTATAAATCAGGCTACATAAATGAGAAAATTATCCCATCTTTAAAGAAAGGAACTTTCCAATTATGAAAAAATACATAATATAAGAACAGAAATGTTTTCTGAGAAATATAATTGGCTAATAAAGTGCTGTTTGGTATGAGACAAAATCTGTACATATGTTGAAAAGCACAAAGTCCACATGAGTAAATTGCATAGATTGATTAAAAATCAGCATAAGAATAATACATATTTGCTTAAATTATATCTCTTGGGTATTTACAGGAAGTAAATGAGGGATTATCTTTGTGATGTGGCTGGGGATGTCAGGGGTGAGCATCTACTTTTCATAGTATATAGTTTTATACTAATTTTTAAAATTCAGTATCTGCCCACGTTGAAAGATGGAGAGATGAAACACTTTTAAGGATCGCTAAAGCCTTTGTTGCAGGCAGATAACTAGATGTGAATTTTCATATATAAAGATGAGTAGAAGGTGTTCAGAAACAGTGAATGTTGAGGGGAGAAGGCCTGAGCAAGCCATGTGATTCAGAAGATGCTACCTGAGGGCCAGGCCATTCTGACCACAGCGAAGCAGCACTAGGAGTGACACTGAAGTCCAGAAGTCTGTCGGTGTCCTGCAAAGACCTTTTGATTCGGAACAAAGATTTCAAATTGTGCGCCCAGTAATGGCAATTTATGGTGTAATACATTTTATAGGAAATTCATTTTATAAGAAGTTCTTTATGTGGTGTTACCTTCCCAGGATTAAAATCAATATTGAGGGGCTGGCCAAACAGCTTAGTGGAGTAAAGTGCCTATAAGCAGGCGAATGGTCTGAGGGTTTGATTCCCAGGCCTGCTGTGCTGGTCTTGCCCCCTGATGCACATTGAGATGGCAAGGGAGACTGGGCGTGGTGGTGTGTACCTGCAATCCCAGCTCTTGGGAGACTGTTAACAGGCGGGTCACTCTAAGTATGATCTAGTAGTGAGACCCTGAACACCCTGTAGACCCTTCCCTGCAATACAAAAAAAAAAAAAAAGGTATTGTTAGTATACTTGCATATTAAAAGTGTACTTAATATTAATAGAATTGGACTTCATTATCAATTATAGATTAGATTCCTGAAAACCTTGCCAGTATAGATCCCCTAAAAATCATTACAAACATGCACCATTTTGTCATTGAACTTACAAGAAGGGGGAAAAATCCTCTCTTCAGTAGAGCAGCCTACTGGGATTGGGGAATATTAGTTCTAACCCAAGGACCTGACCTTTGCCAAAACTCCTGGAGAAATGGATACATCAGTGCAAATGGCAAAGTCAAGTGTTAAAATTGAGACATAGACACTGAGGGAAAATAAGAGGCACCCAAAATTGTTTTGTGTGTATGTATATGAATTGTTTAGGTGTCTGACCATGAAACCACCAGCTTGGCACTACCTTTGTCAGCCTCTACTTGAATATCCATGTCTGGAAAGATGCTTACTCCTACATACCACTAATGTCTTGGAAGGAATAATAGTGCATCACTATTCCACCTAACATAGATATAAACAGCTTGGATAAACATATACATGTACACTTTATATGAATAAACATATGTATGAAACCCTTGAATAATCCATAGGTTCATAGTACCGCACCACCTTTCCTATTCTGACTCATTTTAATGGTAGAAAATCTACAATTGAAATGGTAGAAAAGGGGCCAGGGAGATGGCTCAGTGGAATAAGCGCTTCCCTGGCAAGCGCAAGGGGCTAGGTTCAATCCCTAGTTCCGCAAGAAATGGTAGAAAATCTCGCAAGAAAGATGGGGAGAAAACACGCACGCACTTTAGATTCAACAAATCAGGCTTTGGCACTGAATGAGATGCCTCAACCATGTCCTGATCAACTGGATCCATAAAGAGAGTATGAGAGGATCATCTGTACATCAGCATGTGACCTTTGTACTCCCAGATAAGAATTAAAGGGAAATTTGAACAAGCATATTGCTTTAGAAAAATAATTGTCTCTATTGATCAGTTCAGTAAAAAGTCCTGCTCTGAGATGGCAAGTTTGTAAATTTTCTGTCACCCTGTTAATGCATGTCTTCAATAAATTTATATCAGTGGTTTTCTGGACCTTAAGTGGGGAAACAAATGGCCTCTGTGATTTTGAGTTTCACATCTATTTGTATGTGACAGCTGACACATTGAAATCTGATAGTAGAAAAAAGTGGCCGTATTTGGTCTTTATTTGAAGTAAGTAGGGAAACCGCAGTACGCATAACATTTTGGAGAGTGGATATTGAAATTCTATTTACAGATAAGAGATAGCCTATCTAAAAGACAGAAGATAGCCTATCTTCCCTCATTATACCTTCCTTTCCCTTTGTTTATTAATATTGTATTTATTCACTTCTTTAGGGCTTACTATTTACAGAGACTGCAGTTGATATGATGGGATTTCTTATTCTTCCCTGGTCTCCATCATTGATTCCCCCACTTTTTCATTAGTAGGTCTTATATTTACAAGTAAATCACAGCTATTTGATGTTGCTGCGAATTGCCAGTGCATGCTTCTCAAATAACGAAGATTTTCTTTCAGACCTGAGGGCAACTTAATGTATTACAGAGAATCAGATGTGAGCACAACACTCTCGTGACTGCCTGTTTTGCTTACTTTTTGTGGTACTGGAGAATGAATCCAGTGGCTTCACCCTGAAGTACATCCTCAGCCCTTTTTATGACACAGGCTTCTGCTTAAGTTGACCAGGCAAGACTTAAATTTTTGATTCTCCTGCTTAGACCCCCCAAAGTGGTGGATTTGCAGATATGCACCCCTGTATCTGGATGCCTGACTGCTATAAAAGGAATCATGCATGTTACTGCCATTCATAAGTCTTCTGTAATGGCTAGTTCTATGAGAAGCATTTCTTTTCTGAAGAAAGGAGAATGTACACAATTGCTTACATAAATGCTGTATGCCTTATTATACTTCCTATATTTCCTTACTGAACCTTTCAAGTATGTTCATGTTTGTACATACTCCAAGACTGAGAAACACACAACATGGTGCTCATTCTATAGTAAGAAACTGAAAGTCAGATTCCAACCATATTTTTTTTTCACAGAACCAGGGATTGAACTCAGGCCCTTACACTGCCAAGCAAGTGCTTATTCTACTGAACTATCTCCCTGGTCCCTCAACCATAATATTTTATATATTTGTTAACTATCTTTAGCTCTCATATTTTAGGCCAAAGAAACATTTTGAATTAATGTTTTCTTTTCTTTTTCTTTTCACATGTCAGTTCTCTGCTTTCCTTTACTTGGCATGTTTAAGGTAAGGATAATGGAAAATAACACTTTATCAATACCCAACATATGTCATCAATTATGTTGAAAATTATGCCATACATATTTTTATTGTTTTATCTCCCATCAAAATAATCATGTTACTAACTCCTTTTAGTGTCAAGAGAATATAGAAGGAACTTAGAATTGATGTTTTATGAGACTAGCATTATAGTATTATACAGCTGAGAATAGGTAAATAACAGATTAAATAATTCAGTTTCAGTGTTCAGTGCCAAAGGTTCTCTCTCTCCACTAAAATGCACTAACAAGAAAATTTTAGAGTCAGGTGTGGTGGCATATATGTGTAATCCAAGCACTTGAGACAAGAAGATCAGCTTGAATTTAAGGCCAAATTGGGCCTCATAGTGAGTTTCAGCCCAGCCTGAACTATGTAGTAAGACCCTGTTTAAAAAAGCAAATGAAAAAAATGTATATGTTGGCTCACAAGAGGCAGAAACTAGCATCCAAAATATGGCTATGTTTGACAATGATGATAGCTCATCCAATGAAATGAAGTTGCGGGCTCAGAACAGTGCTGCAACGTTTTGCTAGAGAAAGTAACTGTTGTTTTTAATTTTACTCTTTTCTCTTTCTTCCTTCCTTTCTTCCTTCCTTCCTTCCTTCCTTCATTCTTTTCTTTCTTTCTTTCTTTCTTTCTTTCTTTCTTTCATTCTTTCTTTCTTTCTTTCTTT
>NDGN011551743.1:0-10649 GCA_002564285.1 Tympanoctomys barrerae | reverse complement strand
TTCTTTCTTTCTTTCTTTCTTTCTTTCTTTCTTTTCTTTTCTTTTCTTTCTTCCTTCCTTCCTTTCTTCCTTCCTTCCTTCCCTCTATTCTTTCTCTCTAGTTCTTTCTTGTTTTTAAGCTGTTTATAAGTCCAGATATGACACCCAAAAGAATTCTCAGATAAGAGTTCTGAGAAGCAAGACAATAGTAAAATAGATTTAAGCACTATGACTGAAATCACAAACAAAGCAAATTGACTCCGATGGGTGCACTTAAGGCATGAAAAAGATGCTATAGAAACCTGAGGAAACTGGGATTCTGGACCTTATCTTGCTTTAACTGACTGAATGTGTAGAATATTACACAAACAGGGGCATCTTCAAGAGAAGGCATGTCCACCTAATAGTTAAGTGTACAGATATAAGGCAGAGACTGTCCCCGAAAAGTCCAGTCTGTTGTTCTGCATGTGTAACACAGGCTGTCCTTCAGAGAGCATCAGAGACAACACATGACTGTCCAAGTATCAGTCTGTGCTCACTTAATAATGGATTTAATGCATGATATATAAATACTTAAAAATTCACAAAGTAGGCTTATACTCTCGGCCTGCAGACTCAGGTGTGACAGTGCTCTCTGTGTGCTGGAGACCCGAAGGATGCAGCCTGATTTCCATAACTTGAAGCTCACTGTAATGTCCTTTACAGGTCCCCAGTAGGAGGCTAGAGTCTGCTCTGGAAGTCAGGAGACACTACATAAGGTGACTGTGGAGCACAGACCTCTTCTGATAATAGCAGAAGTGAGCTTCACTTTCTCTTTCCCTTTAATTTCACTCAGGCAAAGGTCTATTTGTTGGATGATGCCTCTGACTCCCAGGGTCAGCTTTCTGTGTGCAGTAAATCTCTTTGGCCAAACCCAGATCTGCTAAGCCAAATCTATTTGGGTATTTCTTACACTATTTGATTCAATCTATCAATTATCACATTCCACATTTTGCCAGTTTCTCACGTTGTAACTGTTCTTGACATAGTGTCCCATGATGTCCCAGATACACATTCAAAGCTTCCTGTGCCAAAGACTAATATTTACACATGCTCTAAATTATTTTCTATGAATAGGAAAGTGGGTCTTTCTGGCAAATAACTAGAATACAGGAACATTGCTTATAGTTTGTCCTCTATCACTAGGGGAAAATGAAAAATTTCAAAAATAGAATAGTTTATCTCATGCATAAAGTTAATAAATTACTTCCAAAGGTATAAGAAAAATCCACCAAGCAATCCTCTCACACCAAAGACAGGTATTCCCTGTCTGTAGAAAATGTCCCAGGAAGGGATATCCACTTGAATTATTTTCCTCCTACAAATTAGTGCTTTACAGTTTTACAATATTAACCCTTCATGTATCTGCTGAAATAATACTCTGCAGGCACTCTTTGTTCAGAGCCAATGAAAAAAAAAAAAAACCAAAACTTTTTACTAAATTCTAAGACGAAAACCGTGTAAAGAGCTGAATACGCTCCATCAATCATTTGCTTCTCAAAATCTAAGCTTGAGTCTCTGGCCTCGCATTGGTTATTTATATTTCTTCTTTGGTTTGAAAAACTTTTATTGGTAAAATAAATCATTTCCAAGCAACAACAATGGTTGTAATGAACAGAAAATATATAGTCACTAATCACGCCATTAACACTGCAAAGTGACAACAATGAGTCACAGTTTCAGACCTCTAAGGAGCTTGATGTCGTGGGTACTTGTCGTAACATTTTTATGCTAAAATATAAGTTCCCTTTTGAGTTATAAAATATTGAATGTGTTTTTAATACATCCATCACAACTTCGAAGTATATTAGGAAGAAGGGACCCCTGATTTTAATAACACATCAAGACCAATACCATCTTTTAATAAATAAAAGAAACATTCTAAGGAAGGAAAAAAAAGTCTCCTCAGTGTTCTTCTGCTGTCAAGGAACTGTAGTAGAGCTGCAGCCTGTGCTGGGCTGAGCCCCTGCCCCACACACCAGCTTTTTTGGCTTATAACTGAGAAGTAAAAATAAAATAATTCACATTGTTTGTTGATATATATATAGATATAGATATATATTTATATAGTGAGATATAAATATTTAATGTGTAAAATATTGTCTTAACATATTTGTGGAATGGTAAATGATTACCACAATGGAGCTTGCTAACTTATCCATCCCCTCATCCAACCAGCATCCATGTGAGGATGATGAACAGTATAAACTTCTGAGACCTTCCCTTATGAAGCCTCAAGAACACATTATTAGTAGCATAGCTACAACCCCAACCTAATATTTCCAGAAATTCTAGGCCTTACAAATTACAAGCCCATACATTTTGACCAATATTTATTCTTTTCTGTTCACTGTCCAGCATCTACTATCTGCTGCTCTACTTTTTTTTCCTTTTCCTTTTCTTTTTTCTTTTTCTTCTTCTTCTTTTTTTGTGTATTTTAGGGAAGGGTCTGTAGGGTGTTCAGGGTCTCACTACTAAATCAGACTCCTAGTGATCCTCCTGTTTACAGCCTCTCAAGAGCTGGGATTACAGATGCACGTCACCATCCCTTGTCTCAATTGCCATCTGAGCAAGCCCTGGTGGTGAGGCCTACACAGCAGGCCTGGGAATCACACCCCCTGCCCCTGTGCCTGCTTGCAGGTGCTTTAATCCACTGAACTATTTTTTCGGCCCTTATGTTTTCTTACTATATAATTTACTTCTTTACAGTCTGCATTTAGGTGAGATTGTGAAATGTTTGCTTTTCATTGTTTGACTAATTTTAGTTTAATAGCCTCCTAGTGCAACTCTGTCAATATATTGGAGTCAACCTCTTTGCCTTCATTTTTGTCCTCATTGGCTACCTGCCAATCCTTCTAATTGTAATATCTCAGTTTTCTTTATGTAGGCCATCCTACAACCCTGTGTAAATCTCATATGGTAATCCCAACCTTATGTTGGCCCCTTTCCTCTAGCTGTAGTCTTACTATCTGTGTATCCTCAGTCTTTTTATCCTGTATTTATGAATGCATTTGTATAGGTTAACTTTCGATACCATGCATATTAATTATAGCAAGCTTAAGTAAATATTTCTGATCATTTTTATTTTTCTTCCTATATTTCTCCACATTTGCAAGATTAGAATAAGACATATCACTTAATAACTTATGAATTTAAAAAGTTATCGTCAGTTTGTAATTTTAAAAAACCTAGAGAATAAAGACAAATTAGGTACATTAACAATTTTAATATGCAATAAAATAAAGATAAATTTATTTGATGCTTATTACAACACTGCAATTTTTGAGATCCATATTTTGAAGAACACACAAGCTGAAATTCTTCTAGAGCATCCCTTAAAACTATTCTGGAGATTTGGGCAACAGTCTTCTAGCTGGTTTTTTGGCTGCAGTTATTGTAACTTCCTACCTAAAGTACAAAATGCATTATTTTATTTATCAATGATTTCTGTGATTGCCTATTGCTCAATGATGATAATAAAAATTCATTAATTAATAAGTCATCATATAAACTACCTTTCTCTCATGTTTATAATTCTTAACCTTGTCCATCACCCTGGAAGAAGATACATAAGATCTTCCAGGAAAAAAATAATCTGCAGATGCAGTATAATTCCTTCATATCTCAGGAACTCAACATATTTCATTTCTTTTGCTTCTTTTGGAATTCAAAATGCTTCTTACTCTGTGACACCAAAGTCAGGTAGATATTCTTACTTTCTAAATTCAAAATCTCATTGAAAAGACATCAGCATGTAGTCTTGTAGGCCATATCTCTGAGATGTCAGATAAAATACGATGAAAAAGACAACAAAAGAACAGTATAATCCTTTCCGGGCACTTCCATTAGAGAAGGTAAAAAAAGTAAAAGAAAGGATAAGCAACAGATTTTAGGCTAATAAATGTCATTAGAATTTTAAAATATAATTCTCAAAAATGTCACGCAAAAGTTAAGAGTCCTTCAATCGTGGGTTTTGAGGAGATGGCATTTCTGAAATGTACACTGCTGAAAGAAGTAAATGAATACTAATGGCCTGAAGGATAGAGAAAGACACTTCAAGCTCACCACCTATACCTCAGAGGATTAGCCACATAGTCTTCTGCATAGAATACAAACAAGACTTCCAGAAAATGGTTTAAATAGGACAGCATGAGCAAATGCGAACTGGCTGAAGATGGTGTGCTTTGTCCTCTGATGACCACAGCACTGAGCACAAATATGCATTCATGTTCACCTTCTATGCAACATTATGAAGCAATTTTTACATTGATCTTCCTTTGCATGTTCAAATATCAGCATCCAGACTGAATCATGAGATTGTTCCACAAAGTATGATTTTTCATATTTTGTCCTTGTGTGTCATTCCTAAAATGGAACAAGATAACACATAAAATGTATAGACTTCTATACATTCATCCATTTATATCTATACTACACAACTGCTTACTGAAAGTCCATATTAATTTTATTAATTTTATTGAGAAACAAATAGCAATGAGACAGTTTCAAAATTGATTAGTAGGACCGTTTCAATAATTAATACATTACATATTGTTGTCTTCATAGTAGTTATTCATAGTACAAGATGCAGACATGATGTCCTGTCCAAACACTATTAGTACAAATCTTTCTTCTCATTGAGTTAAATGGGCCAGAGAGGAAAGTGATCGACGATGTAGAGTGTGCCTAATGAGAGTCACACGGAGAGAAAACATTGTCTTGGTTTCACAGAGAGCAAACTGGGAAAGCTATGGCCATGAAAGTCCATATCAGTGACTATATATCAGTGTGCAAATAGTGGAGGTATTTGGTGAGCAAAGATTTCTGTAGTCTTGACCTTTATTACAATCATTACAATTGTATGAGATTCACTGATTAACTACAGCAATTAAAATATGACTAAAGAGCCACAGGTACTTAAAGGGTAGAGGTAACTGCACTATGTTCTGTGAAAAGGAAGATGTGCTTCATGAAGTGAATTCTAGGCTAAAACCTGAAGAATATAGAAGGAGCTTTTTAAAAGAAAATTTTAGCTGAAGGAAGAGAAATAAAGGAACCATTTTTGGAGGAAAGAACTCAAAGTATTGAAAGAAAGTTAGATTTTTAGATCATGTAAAATCTAACATTCACCCTAATAACAAAGGGAAAAAAAACATCTTTTTTGTCCTAACCACCCATGTATTAATTAACTTAGCACAGCAAACACTCCATGTCCTCATCTTGTGGCTAGTGGGTCTTGATGCTCACCTCTACTATGGCCATGAAATATTTATAATTGACAAATAAGAGTAACTTCTCTGCTAAAAGCATTCTTCAAAATGCTTTGTTGTTTGTCCTTTGCAAGCCAGTGCTCCTATCATTCATGTGGCATCTCTCTCTCTCTGAAAATGTAGTGCTGGCACTGGCTCTTGTATCTTTGTCTTTGCATGTGTAGTGCCATACAGCAATGAATGATTGTGGGAGAAACCCTACCTTAGTTCACAGTATGGAAGGAGGCATCTCACCTGGGTCTCTGTTGCCCAGTCGAAAACTGTTAATAGTGTATGTGTGAGATGTAAATCTCTGTGGCTCCAAGGACTGTGCCAATCAGCATTAAAAGTTATGATCTAAGGGCTGGCAAGATAGCACAGTGGACTAAAGCACCTGCTTAGGCAGGCACAGGGACTGGGGTTCGATCCCTTTTGTGCCATGCAAGCCCTGCCCCCAGGGTACACTGAAACTGCAAATGAGACTGGGCGTGGTGGTTCGAGCCTGTAATCCCAGTGTTTGGGAAGCTGAAAACAAGAGAATCACTAGGAGTCTGATCTACATAGTGAGACCCTGTAGACGCTGTACTAAACGCATAAAAAAAAAAAAGTTATGATTCTCTTCATTTGCTAGGGCTTGGACTCAAAGTTGAGAACAGATAATATTTACAGAAAATCAGCCCATATCTTGATTTACTTAGTGGAGACATACTTACAGGAAACCTATAACAAATAACTTAAGTATCTTCCAAGAAAAAGAAACAGATAAAAATGAATCAGGAGTAATGTCAACACAGTGCACACTGTGCGCTGGTTTTATTATGACAATAGGCAGAACTTCTGCATAAGATATGGCTGCGTTATGAGACCCTGCTGACCACTAACCCTGACACAACCTAGAGAAATGTCCTCAGAAAAATAGAAACAAAAGAGGTAGAAAGAAAAAGAAGTCACAGAATATTTGCTTCTACTCTTTCCCTTTCTGTTGCACCACAATTTTCTCATTTGTTAAAATTGTGCATTCTTGGGGAATATAATTTACATTCTGCTTTATGTATGCGTGCTATAGATCTTCTCAACCTCTGAACCTCTGACCTAAGAATTTATTGTGGGAGGCATGTTTATACGTGTGTGTGTGTGTGAAGGATATGAAGGAGTTCCTGGAGATTGAAACCAAGGCCTTCACACTGAGCTACATCCCCCACACTTTTATTTTTATTCTGAGACAGGGAATTACTTAATCATTAAATTGGCTAGACTGCACTCAAACTCACAGTTTTCTTGATTAAGTTCCCTGAGTGTAGAGTTCACAGGTGTGTGCCCCTATGCTTTGGTTATATTTGAGCATTTTAAAGCATCTGTAACATGTCCCAAACAGATGTCATTACCACCCATTTGGCAGATGGTGACACAACCATATCTCCACATGTTGTCAAGTGTCTCTTGGTAACAACCAAGAAGTATGGTACTATGCACTGACTAAAGGGTCTACTGTGAATAAACAAATGTGTCAGATTTTTCACATTCCCATGTTATTTTGCCTTACCAAGAGCTGAGATTGTTTATCTGTCGATCTCACAGATGTGTTCTCATTTAATTCTCACAAATATTTTTGAAACAGTTATTACATTCTCTACTCAATTCATGTGCAAGTTGAGGACTAGGGAAATTAATATGTTTACTTAAAATGTAGAAATGACAAAAGGTAGAGAAATATCCAAGCAAGAAGTGAACGGCCTAAGATAACCCACAGAACTGTATATAAACAGTGAGAAATTTGACTACTCTAACATGATTTCTTTTGTTTATTTTGTTGTTGTTGTTGTTGTTGTTGTTTTGTTTTGTTTTGTTTTTGGCCAACTCAACCTGCCCTAGGTGTGGGGCTGGCGTGGCACGTGGTGCTGGGGATTGAACCGTGGTCCCTGTGCTTTTGCCTAAAATTGCCTAAGCAGGCACTTTCCTGTCCGACATGATGTCTTTTGTATAACTGAAATTCACTTCCTTCATTCTACTGCAGATCTACAAAAAAGTAACTCATGAACAAAAGAAAAAACAATCAACGTATTTTCAAACTATTTCCATGTCACTTTTCCCTTTTAGCCCTTATCACAATCCCTGAAGACAGTGTAGCAGAAGTTACTTCGACATTGCATTGCAATAGTGATAGGCTAGAAGAATAAAATGTTTTATGCAAAAGCTTCCAGTCTGTGTGTGATTGAAACTGGACTCATTCTGTGGATTGATACACACAGATCTATGCATATAGCTGTGTCTATTTACTCATCACAGTACATTATCCATCACTTAATGATGTGAATGCATTTGAAGATGCATTGTGAAGTTATCCCATTGTTGTATGACCTACATGGGTATATTTATATAAAAAATGCCACAATGATGTAGCTATTGCATGCCCAGGCTACATAGAGTTTGTATGTACATATGCATGCATATATCTATATCTATATTTCTATATCTGTATCTATATCTATATCTGTATATCTCCTATTTCTTTTAGATCAAGAAAACAACACAAAATTAAGTCAAATTCTATAACATGAAATCAAGAGATGAGGTAAATAAAATACTTGTGAGATTGCTTTGATCTTAACACAGTGTACTATTTTAGAGCAAAATATTTTAATAGATCAAAGAAGTGCAGGGGCCGGGGAGATGGCTCAGTGGAATAAATGCTTCCCTAGCAAGTGCAAGGGCCTGAGTTCAATTCCCGGTTGCGCAAAAAAAAAAAAAAAATTCCACTTCAGCTATTGAGAAAAACACGACTTCCTCTCTGAATGTCAACACTTTTACATCTTTCTTGGACATAGTCTTTCTGGTCTCAAGTTGTTACCTCAGGAAAACACAGGTAGCAGAACCCTTTTGCAGACCTGAACAGTGCCTTTCTGCGGGAGCAGATTTTTCTGACCCTCTGTCCTTTTAGGACCTCTGCTGATCACCATATTTCACACCATCCGGCCAATCTCTATAAGTTTTGGTCCTGCGTCCTGGGTTACGCTCTCTGCATGGTTGCCTGGAAACTTTCTCCAGGAAATAAACTGCCACTAGAGGGGCTTCCCTCATTTACCTGGCATTTTTCAACTCAAGGTTTTTCCTGATTTTTTTTTCCTGACGCCCCATGTTTTGAAAAGTTTTTGTTTTCTCTATCTTATATCTTTATATGCTTTCAAGTCAAAAGTAAATCTTAGCTCTATTACTCAATCTTTGCTAGAGGAACATCATCCTTCAGCTTTAAGCTCAAATATCTCCATGTCAGATTGCCCTCTGTGAATTTTCTTTCTCTTGTTTCTCCTTTTATAACAGGAATTATTATTATATTTCTCATATATTTATTCTGTGTCAATTCTCCCAACTGTATTCATTTTAAATTATTTGCATATTTTTCTTTTTTTCTAACGCAGGAACTGGAGCTCCACTAAGGAAGCAGGCAGCTTGGACCTTGCTCCAACTGCTTTGTGCCTGACTTGTTTCGCAGGGACAAGCACTCAACCCTCAACTACAGAAAAAAAGAGGAAGTTTCCTCCTGGAGAAATTGACTGGACAATTGTACTTACCACAGCTTGGAACTCTAAAGGCGCACCAACCATATGCATACAATGTTGTATTTATTCCTCTATCAATTAAGTAAAAGCATAAAGCACAGTCATGCTATTCTTCTTTCTACTGGTATTTGTATTTCTTTCTCAGATTTAAAATGTAACCTTTATTGTTCACTAGAAAAAGAAAAACCTTCATTAACTATAATATTAGGTTAAACAGAGAAACAAACTATACTTCCTTGGGAGGCTTTATTTTTGTAATGAGATACCCATTTGGCTGATGGGTATTAAAAAGGAGGGTTGAGTGCTTGTCCCTGGCAAACAAGTCAGGCACAAAGCCGTTGGAGCTCGGTCCAAGCTGCCTGCTTGCTTCGTGGAGCTCCAGTTCCTGCGTCATATCCTTGAAACCAGGTGGCTTTCGTGAGAAGTAGAAAAACAGCAGAGATTATTGGGATGTGAACAAAGGGAAAGTCCACTAAGGTGGTGATGACTCAGGGACTGCCATGTGTCACCTGTTCGACATGGTTATATTTCTCCCTTCAGTAACACATACTACATGTCAAATGAACATTATTAAAAGAAGAAAGAACTTCAGCCATGAACTTGGGATAATGTTTGACAACAAGAAGCTTTTTCTGTAACATGAAATGTCCCTGAACATTTGGCCTATTTGTTGTATTTTCCTTTTTTATTTTAGAAAGAAGAAAAACAGAAAACGAATTTCCAAACAAGGTAACATGAGAGTAACAACAATTAATGCATTGTGCATTATTATATTCAGAGTGGTAATTCAGTGTACAAGATTTATGCACGATATCTTATCCAAATCATATTAGCACAAAGTGGTTTTTTTGTTGTTGTTGAACCTGGGATTGAACTCAGGCCCTTGTGTTTGTCAGGGAAGCGCTTATTTCACTGAGCCATCTCCCCGGCCCCATCACAAAGTGTTTTTTTAATGAAGAGAAACTAACTGTATAACTATCTTAACTATATATACATGCATATTTCCCTTTTGTCTTTTCTCCTTTCCCCATCATAGTTTCTATTTTCTTTTGAACAGTTTCTTCCTAATTCAAAATATCTACTGTATGTTATGTATCCTATTCACTTGTTCAGCTTTTCATTGTAGTGAGATTATACTGTGTGTACACATGTGGATCAGATTTATTTCATTTATGAATGTGGTCTCAAGTTGAATTCATTTACTTCTAAAAGTCTCAGTTATGTTGTTCTTTATGGCTGTATAGTACTCCATTATTTGAAAAAAAAGTCCTGCATCATTGATCATTTGAGAGATGCTAATTAAAGCAACACTGAGATTCCATTTCACTTCAGAAAGAAACACAATCATCAACAAATCAACCCCCCCCAAAAAAAATAAAATGCCAATAGGACTTTGAGGAAAAAGAAACACTTTTTCACTGTTGGTGGGGATATAAATTGATATAACCATTGTTGAAATCAGTGCAGAGCTTCCTCAAAAATCCAGAATTAGAGGTCCCCTCCAAGCCAGCTCTCCCCACTTTGGGTATATTCTCAGAAGGATTAAAAACACCGTACCACGACAGTATATGTGCCCTCATATTTACTGCAGCACAATTTGTAATAGCTACAATTTGAGGGGAAAAAGGCAGATGGCCATCAATGGAGGAATGGGGAAAGAACATGTGTGGGTTTTTTTTATATCTATGTAGTGGCGTACTACTCACTTTCCTTTTAAGCAGATAACACCAAACCTAGATTTTGCTAGAGATAATCCTTTTCCCAAACTCCTTACACTTATTTATTGCAATATATATATATATATATATATATATATATATATATA
>NDGN011551735.1:1450-15293 GCA_002564285.1 Tympanoctomys barrerae | reverse complement strand
ATGAGTTAACACAAACTCTATAAGTCCCCACCCCATGACTGCATGAGGCTTTGGGGGGACAACGAGACACAAACCATAACACTAGGTAAAGTACCAGAAAGAAAAAAAGCATAAAGAGGAGACAACTACCTACAAAAAGCTTCGGAGGCCTGGGGAAATAGCTCAGTGGCATAAGCAGCTGCCTGGGAATCACAAGGTCCTGAAGTCAATCCCCAGTACCAGCTCCGACCACCCCCCCAAAAAAAAGAAAGAAAAAAAGGGGGGGGGGACTCCAGAAAACGCCAGAGGACTCTTTGAAAGAAATCTTCAGCTAATGCCACACGGATGAGAGAAAAGTCATTCAAAGCTGGAGCATCATACAAATAGTGTACAAATATTCTAGAAATAGAATGTGCATATGAAGTACAGTACTAGTACTGCCTCATTGGTGCAGAAGTAAAACTGAATTCTGCTCTGGTTTTTCCTATTAAAACTTAAAGACAAACCTCAAAAAGATTAAATGAGCAATTAATTTAATTACAATTCACAACTACTCTGAAGCCTAAATGTTTAGAGAAAATATATAGCATTCAACAGGTAGAACTTACCTCTGGCACCCAATCAAAATACACTAGGCATGTAAAGAGGAAAAATAATGTCAAGTTCACAAAAAACAAAAACAAGACTGAAAAATATTCCAGGTTGTGCACATATGAATTTTACATTAGGTAGTGAGAGATGGGTGAAGTACAAAGTATGCAACTGTCATATTAATAAAACTTGAATATGGACTCTAGGTTAGATAATGGTATTTTATTATGATTAAATGTCCTGATTTTAGTCATTGTACTGTGATGAGGCAAGAGTGTGATGTTGTTCTTAGAAAATGCATGATGTAGTTATATGGGGATAGAAGGGCTCTATGTCTATGATTTAGGTTCAAACCAACGAGATAGCTCAGCAGACTAAGCACTTGCTTAGTCAAGTTCAGGGACCAGGGTTCAATCCCCAGTACCACATGCCACATGGGTCCCACCCAGGGGCATGCTGAGCTAGTGAGTCCAGGCATAGTGACACACACATGTAATCCCAGTGCTGGGGAGGATGAGACAGGAGGTTCACTACTACAAGTACATTACACTATGTAGTAAGACCGTGTACCAAATATATTAAAAAAAAAAAAAAAAAAAGAGGCCACCCACTTGCAGTAAGTCACATGGCATACTCAAATTGGTTTATCCTTGTTTTCTATAAATTTAAAATATATGTAAAATATTTTTAGAATATTATAGTATTTAGGTTAAGATTCAAATAAACTGCTTTAAGCAAGTCCAAATTTGAACAATTTGAACTACAGCAAAAGTGATAATTGCTCATCTAATTCTGATGGATATGTTTTTTAAGGCCCTCTAGAAGATATTAGACAGCATGTTCTTTAAAATGCCCAATATGTACAACACACTTCATGAAATACAAAAAGTAAATACTTTTCTAACTTTTCCAAATATTGTGTCAAAGTATAACATGTTTTTAGGTAGATAAATAAAGAAATCTCTGGGCCTAAGTGCCTGCCTGGCAAGTTCTGATTCAGATCCTTAGTACCTCCCCCCCAAAAAACAATCAAGTTGGGGGGTAAAAAGAGCAATGTTGATGAGATCTCAGAATACATAGGATCTGGCCTTAATAAGTTTGAGCACTACAGGGTGGGCTGCGGCCTCAAGAGTTTGGGGACAAAATTCAGAACAGTCTACATTCAAAATCCTAATTTAGATTTTTTTTTTTCTTTTTTTGTGGTATCTGGGGTCAAACTCATGACCTTGCGCTTGCCAGGCAGGCGCTTCTGTGCTGCTGAGCTGTCTCCCAAAGTCTTGATACAAAGTGGAGGGGAAAAATCCGAGAGTGGATGGGCCTGAGGCGAAGGGGGTCTGGCAGGCTCGTGGACAACTCACTCCACCTCTCGGGACATCCACGCCTTCAGGATTTCCTCAACTATAGAACAAGAGAACTTTCAAAACAATCCCTGCCTGAGGGCAAGTCACTGGAACACCGTCCCCGGCCGGGCGCGCACGTGTTCCTACGTACGTGTAAATAAACTGAGCCCGGAGGCGCTCAGGCACGTTTATTCCGCGGGCGCCCAACCAGTGCTGCCCGGGGACGGCCAGCCGCGGCGGGGCCGCTGAGTCGTTCCTCCGAAGAACTCTTCCGTAAGCAAAACCCGACGACACCGGCCCTCGAGACCCCGCGAGGCCGAGGGGCGCCGCCCGCCCGTGCCCGACCCGGGCTTGCGCCCCGCACCACCCCTCTCCGCCCACCATCCCGCGGCCGCTTATCCCGCCCGCCGGGGACTTCCAGGGGCGCAGAGCGAGGGCAACAGCCAGGCCAGTACCTGAGCCGAGATGAATCCTTCATACACTGTTTTTGTCAGATTCTGGGGCAGAAGCAGCGGGCACTGGCGCAACAGGTCCACCTCTGTGTGCGCCATGGCGCAGGGGACGCGCAGCCGCGCATGCGCAGTCCCGCGAGCGCCGTGCGCCTCGGGCGGAAGCCGGGTTTGGCGGGAAGAGTCCGCGCTGCAGGGCGGAAGTAAGGGTGCAGGGCTGGACAGGCCGCCCGCGAAGGGGGGGAAACCCAGCCCTCAGGATCGCAGGTCTCATGATAAGAACGCCTTTGGTGATTTTGCCCTTATTGAAAGTATGCTGAAACTTTAGAGTTACATTTCCTCCCACCGAGGCGGCTTTTACATTCTGCAGTCTTGTACCATGTCTACAATGAACTTTTCCCACTTCCCTTTGCTATGGGACTGGCCTTTGCCCTCAGTACAATGGTAAAGTATTGTTACATAATAATGCAACATATTATAATATATTCTATATACCATATACATTGTATTACAATCCTATGGCTTGCCATTTTAATCAGGTATTATCTTATTTGAGAGACATACATAAATTCATAGAGATTCAAGTAAATACTGTACTCAGTTTTGGATACATTATTTGGAAATATGTCAGGTAAACCAGGCAGGAAGTTTGCAGATGGACTCAGTTACCTTAAGTTTTCGGTTTCAATCCTATTTATATATATGCATTATCTGAACACAGGCATAGTATCCATTCCCGTTTCCTAATGGTTAAAGAGGCTTATTCATATTTACTTGATTATTTGATATTACTATTCAGTGAATCACAGTAAGATGTGTTTGCCAAACACTGTAATATGCCAAAGATTGTGCAAAGATGAAGACATGCCTTCTCTGATCTTTTTTTTTCCCAAGCCAAACTATATCCAGCTTTATTAAAGATACTTTTCATAAACGACCATGGTATTTCAGGCAGGACATGGGCACACAGTCGTTAACAGTATACAACAATTTTCAAATTCCCTTTTTGGATGGACTACCAAAAATCAGAAAGCCACTATAAAATCCAATGAAGTCTTCAGTTGAGGCTCTGAAGTAGGGGAAGGTTAGAGCAAGGATTGATGTTTCGTATTTTAGCATGTTGTTTAACAACTTTTCACAAGCCAACCCTGACTTTCAGGAAATGAAAATGGCAGAATTATCAATCTGAAGATCCACAATCTAGAAAAAGAAATCAACTGCTCTTGTGAGCCCCATCTCAATGGTACTGGAAAGTCCGGATTGCCTAACACACTGGTAACATCAGTTTTGGGAATCAGATCCCAGTAGGTCTCTAGGCTTAAAGGAGTTAAGTCTATGCTGATGGCAGAGGAAACGGAGGACATAAGATGAACTGGGAGCTGTCTCATACCACAAGGCATTGATGACAAGGTGACTACTTGTGTCAATACCAGGGAATCCCACATTCTGGGAGCCAAGAGCAAGTCTCTCAAAACTAGCAGGGAAAGGTGTTTTCCCCACATTAATCCAGCCTTGGAGACATTGTACTACTGACATATGCTGCTTCCCCCAAAAACAACAATGAAATGTTCTGTGTGCTAACAACATAGCTTAAAAAAAAAAGTTTAAAAATTCTGCATTTATATAAAACGATTTAAAAATGTATTTCAAACTATACAGTCAGGAGAACTACAGTTAACAAAAATACACCCACCTCACTTGGCATCTCCAGTACCTTCAGCCTTTTGTGCCTGGTCTATTTTGGCATTTCCATTTTCTGCAGCGTTATTTCCATCCTTGCTTACATCAGCTTTTCCCTTTTTTCCCTTTGGGTACCTTCTGTCCCTTCTTTGCAGGGGCCTTCTTAGGCTTGGGCTCTGGCTTTGGAGGAGCTGGTTTAACAGACAACCTTGCAGATCTTTGTGGTTCATCCTTCACCTTGTCTTTATCATCTGTATCATCCTATCCAGGCTTTTTCTTGGGCATGATGGTGACAGCTGCAGGATACAGGAGCTGGACACAAGAGGCAACAGCATGCAGTTTTGGATGATCTGGGGGTGGTCCTTTCTTCTTCACACTGCTCGGGCTCCAGGTACAAAGTTTTAGTATGGCTGGGAGCCTTGGACCGGTTAGTTGGTCTTTATTAGCCTCAAAATGGACCTGGGTTTGTCACAAAATTCTGATTAATTAGGGAAAACAAGAATGCTGCAACAGGGGCTAGATATATACTAAACTATAGCAATAATTCTCAAAATGCAATCCACAGACCAGTGACATTAGCATCACCCAGGAATTTCACAAAAATGTACATTTTTACCCCACTGGGATTCAGAATATACTATCCCAAAATATGATATCCTAGTGTTTGATAAAACAACAAAACCAAGTAACCCCACTGTATTCTTTTCCACCCTTCTGTTAGTACGTCATAAGAGCTTCATTGTAAAAGTGCCATCTCTGTATCTAGGGGAAATGAGTAATTTTATCTCTGAGGACACAGGGACACAAAGAAGAATCTGAATAGGAATTACTAAATTCCCCTTTAATTTACTACCATTCAATTATATTTTGTCCCATCGTACTTCCTTGCAACTGCACATTCTTATTATAGAAAGACACAGTTTTTCTGTTTCTTTGGTTCTTTATTTGTGAGTTTCCCATGTCATGTGAAACATATTAAATGCTTTTGTTATGTTATTCTAGTTTGTTACAATGACCTCAAGCATGAACCTAGTAATGGGAAAGGTATTTTTTATTCATCACATGCCCCTGGTGCAGACCTAGAGAATCAATTGTGGAGACAGAGCCTAGGCGTTTATATTTTTAATAATCATTCCACTTTATTCTGGTATATGCTGAAGTTTGAGGATCTCACTGTGTCCATGATATTAACACTTGCTTTTGCATGCAACACAGTTATTACGAATGACCATGTTACATGTTTGTGATGAAAATAAAGTAAAGTTGTCTCAGTGGTGAGATCAAGACAAATATTAAAAGTCCCTTACCTTAAGCAGTTTATAATTTCTCTGTGAGTTAAGGGTTTTGCCACTTTCAGTTACTCAGCTGTCCCTAACATCATGCTTTTCCCATGGAAACTCTACCCTTTTTAAATATCCTTAAATATTATCACTTCTTGGAAACCTTTCTTCTAAAAATTATTGCTCTCTCCAATTATTTAACATATTTCCTGGTTTATTGTGGGTGTCCATTAATTATTTGTTAAATGTTATTTGGCACTTGATAAATACCTTTGTCTATTCAGATTGCTATAACAAAAATACCATAAATTAGGTGGTTTGTAAACAGCTGAAGTTTATTTCTCATAGTTAGGAAGACTAGAAGGTGGTGCTCAAGATCCAATCCAACATTTAGTGTCTGGTGAGGGACTGCCTCCTAGATGGCAATTGTTCCTTTCAGCATTACAAGACACTCATCTCTACCATTGATACAATGGTCCATGTCACTAATAGCCGAAGGCACTTGGCTCCTTGCCTCTTATCCTCGTGGTTAACTTATTAGACTTTAAGATTTCCAAAAAGTTTATTTATATATCACTTTAATTCTTTTTCTTTTTTTTCTCTCGGAATCAGGGATTGAACTCAGGCCCTTGCACTTGCCAGGGAAGTGCTTATTCCACTCAGCCATCTCCCTGGCCCCTTATCACTTTAATTCCTAAGAAAAAGAGATTCAAGTCACTGTTAATGGTAGCTGAATATGTAAATGAGCATTCTGTATTGATAAAGTGTTGTAGTCAAGGATTACAAGGGAAGTAATACAATATAGAACGCTTAATTTTAAGATTATTTTATAGTAGTTACCCAAAGAGTCATATACTAAAAGAGTTTGTGAAATCTGTCCACATACTAAAGACCAAAGAATCCCGCTGAAGACCTAGGGCTTGTAACAGTGCCCCCCCCAAATCCAACTGGATGGAGTCCAAGAGCCCACAACAATGCCTTACACAAGCCTGTTTCATGGACCTGTGCTGGGAAGGCCCAAAGGTCAGTGGTTGAAACTAGAAAGGTTGTGTCAGCAGGATGAAAAGCAGAGGGATCTGCACTGGTGCCATGAAGCAACACTCAAAGTAAGAACCAGAGCTCTCTCGAAAAGTACTGCAGTCATCCTCAGCAACAATGAGATCCTGAGCTCCTCCAGTGATGAAAAGAGCCAAGCACCTATCAGAAAAGCCAGTACAACAAGCTTTTAAGGATAATGGATGCCGTTACTGTGGGATCTGGCTCTTAAGCGGCCAGCAACAATCCTTAGGTGGACCTCCCATGCGAAGCACCACACTGATTCAGTTCAGCTGGATGTTACAAGTTGACCACCAGTTGGCAATGGACCACATAAAGTAATAAATGAAATGTAAGGAGTAAAGTAAGAAATCATATAAGACATTAATTCAATGACTCAATCACTTTCTCTAGTTATTTACAGTTAAGTGCTGGGATAAAAGTGTTCAAAGTAAGGGTCAGTATTTTGAGGAGGACTAATGTGAATGTAGTACAACAAAATTTTTAATTTAAAGATTCATTATATATTTTGAACACCCTTTGCATATAGTTATTTAAAAATAATAAAAACATTTGTAATATTTTTAAAAAATTACCATCATGCCTGTAGTCATCAAAACAATATTAGCAAGGCTGTGGATTGTTGATGGTTATATATAATAGGTAAAATATTTTTAAAAGGCAGTCCACTTAAACATCAGACAATACAGAAAGGGTTTTTTTTTTAGTAAATATAATATATGGGGATTATTCCCCAAATAATGCAAAACTTTATGGACACAGGAAGTAACAAACTATCCATGCCATAGATGGAAATGGTCAAATTTTAATAAACATGATTGAATGCCTAAAACATTAAATTACAGGCATGTGTACAATATTGGTACATACAGATATCAATGAAACACTAATATATGAAAAGAGCAAAACAATGTCAAGAAAAATCAGATGTATAATTAGCTGATATTTTAAAAGCAAAGAATCTTCCATTTTTCTAGATAACACCATATTTAACAATTCTATAAAGTTTTTCTTAAAAAATTAGCAAAGACATGTATAAATACTGTCAGATTTGAAATCTATCAGGAGGGTAGAAGCATTTTTGAAACAGGATGGCAGGACTTGGTGATGCTCACCTGTAATCCCAGTGCTCAAGAAGCTGAGGAAGGAAGAACACTGAGTTCAAGGCCAGCCTGATCTATATAGTGAGGCCCTTTCCCAGTCCCTCCCCCAACCAAAGAAAAAAAATAGGAATGAAGAAAATTGAGTTCTGGTTATTGAACTTTTTAATTTAATATATTTTAGAATCTATAGCATATTAAATCTAATTCTCTATAAAGGCAATGTGGAATTTATTCTGAGGACTCATCAAATTTTCAAAAGTTTAAAAATCAAGTCATAGTTTACATAAGTAAAATTTACCCTTTTACATACTGTTCCATGAATTTGGATGAAAGTATATACTCAATTGTAAATTTACTTAATATTGCCAGATAGTCTCTTGAAAGATGAACTAGTTCAATTTCACACAGCCATTTATGAGTTCCTAATTTCCTATAGACTTCCTAATTCAGATATGTCATCCAGCCTTTTGATCTTTAACAGTCTGTACATAGAAGTGGCCAACTGAGGAATGGATAAAAAAAGCTATGGCATTTTTATACAATGGAATACTATTCAGCCAAAATAGAAGGACAAACTCAAGGCTTTTATAGGTAAATGGATGTAACATGATACCATACTTGTAAGTGAAATAAATCAGACTTGCATGGACAAACTCCATATTGTCTCCCTAGTGTAAGAAACAAAAAAATAAGATCCAACATGTACAATAGATATTGTGAGGGCAAGGAGCTACATGAAAAGAAAGAAAAACTGGGATGGAGAAAAGGAGAAAAAAAAATAAAGGGAAAAGAAAAATACACACGATAGCTAAAATATTTCTACCAATAATTTCTATTTGGAGTCGGGGAGATGGTTCAGTGGAATAAATGCTTCCCTGGCAAGTGCAAGGGCCTAGGTTCAATCCCTGGTTCTGCAAATAATAATAATAATAATAATAATAATAATAATAATATACAAAAATAATTTCTATTCATTGAAAAGAAATATTTGTGTTTATATTTTTGAACAACTTCTTATGCCTATGTCTAGTAATCTGAGCAAGTATTTTAAAGGTAAAAATATACATTAACCATTGTTAACCTACGATCTTGTTTTGAAATTTTATATCATTGTTTTTATTATTTTCCTACTTAAAATAAGAAAATAAATAAATGGCTGGGATAAAAAAATGGTATGACATTATCATTTCAAAATGTATCTGTCCTGCTAAATTGAAACTGAACCTACTTTGATTTTTATAAGATCTAATTAAATTTCCTTCTCTGTAACTATTCAAGCTTGATGCTTTTCATGGCTAATTTTTAAGTTGTATGTCAGTCTTACAAATGATTGCTTTCCTGCATCAATTTATCTACAAAAGCCTAAAGTGTATCTTTTTTATAGCTGAATAATACTCCGTTATGTAAAAATACCATATACTTTTTATTCATTCCTCAGTTGATGAGCATTTGGGTTGTTTATAAGATTTGCTTGTGGAAAAATACCCAGTAGGAGAATAGCTGGCCTGAATGGCACCTCCAGTCCTAACTTTCTGAGGAATCTCCATACTGATTTCCATAATGGTTGTACCAGCCTGCACTCCCACCAACAGTAGAGAAGAGTTCCTTTTCCCCGACAGCCTCTCCAGCATTTATTATTGGTTGAATTCTTGATGACAGCCAATCTTTCTAGCGTAAGATGATATCTCAGCATTGTGTTAATTTGCATATCTCAAATAGCTAGTGATGTTGAACGTTTTTTTACCTATTTGACATTTGTATCTCTTCATTTGTGAAGTGTTTATTCATCTCAGATGCTTATTTCTGGATTGGGTCCTTGAAATGTGGAGAGCTGGTTTTTGTTTAATTCTTTATAGGTTCTAGATAGAAGTCCTTTGTCTGAAGGAAAGTCCTCTACCTACCCCTATATCCTTAAGATTTCTACCTACTTTATCTTCTGGAAGATTTATTGTTTTAGTTTTAATATTTAAATACTTGATCCATTTTGACTGTCGTTTTGTGCATGGTGATAGGCATGGTCTATTTTAGGCCTTTGGCATGTGGAAAGTCAGTTTATCCAGCACCATTTATTAAATAGGCTATCATTCTTGCAATGAACATGGTTGTCCCCTTTCTCAAAGATGAAGTGACTGAGTCTACTTGTAGTTCTGTCCACATCTTCTCATTTGTTCAACTGATTCTCAGGTCTGTTTTTTTTTTTGTTTATTTGTTTTTGCCAATACCATGCTGCTTTTATCACAGTAGCTTTGTAGTATAATTTAAGTCAAGGATTGTGATGCCTTCTGCCTTTTCTTTGTTGCCTAGAATTGCTTTTGCTATTTTAGGTCTCTTCTGGTTCCAGATGAATTTTAGAAATATTTTTTTCTAGATCTGTGAAGTTTACTAATGGTATTTTAATTGGGATTGTATTGAATCTGTAAAGCACTTTTGACTACTATGGCTATTTTCACAATATTGGTTCTTCCTATCCTGAACCAAGGAGTGTCTTACTATTTTCTGAAATTCTCTTACATCTCTTTTTTCAGAGTTCCATAATTTTTGCTATATAAATCTTTTACTCCCTTTGTGATATTGATTCCTAACTTTTGTTTCTAGGGACATATTATTGTGAAAGGTGTGATTTCCATAATTTCTCTTTTGGTGCATTTGTTGTTTATACATAGAAATGCTACTGATTTTTGAGTGTGGACTTTGTATACTGCTTCACTTGATTTTGGTTATTTAATTTAAAAGTCTCGGGAGTTTTTGGAATTTTCTATGTACAGTATCGTTTCATCTGCAAATACTAATATATTTACTTCTTCCTTTGTTTCTAATTACTATTCCTTTTATTTCTTTCTCTTGCCCCATAGTTCTGGCTAATGTTTCCAGAACTATATTGAACAGGAGGGGTGAAAGAGTGCATCTTTGCCTTGTTCCTGATTTTAAAGTGAAGCCTTTAAATTTTTGTCAATTTAGCATGGTGTTGACTCTTGGCTTGTCATACATGACTTTTTTCAGGTTGAGGTAAAGACTATTCAGATATTCTGTATGTTTTTAGTATGAATGAGTGTTGAAATTTGTCAAAAGCTTTTTCTGTGTCTATTGAGATGGTCGTATGGTTTTTGTCTTTGGCTCTGTTGATGTGGTATATTACATTTATGGTTCTGCATATATTAAACCATCCAGAGATTATACAGTACAACCAAGTCAGATTCATTCCAGGAATGTGAGGATGGTTTAATATATGCAGAACCATAAACATAATATACCACATCAACAGAGCTAAAGACAAAAACCATATGATCATCTCAATAGATGCAGAAAAAGCTTTAGACAAAGTTCACCATTCATTTATGATAAAAAACCCTACAAGACATTGGAATACATGGTCTTAAACTCAATCTGATAAAAGCCATCTAAGACAAACCAATAGCTAACGTAATGCTAAAAGGACAAAAATTGAAAGCCTGCACTATAAAATAAGGTATAAGACAAGGATGCACACTGTCACCACTACTGTTCAGTGTAGTCCTGAAAACTCTTCTCCAGATCGATTGGAGAAGAGAAAGAAATAAAAATAATAGCAATTGGACAGGAAGAGGTGAAACTATTATTATTTGTTGATGACAAGATACTGTACATAGAAGACCCCATAAACTTTACTAAGAGCTATGTAGATTTAATAACCAGACTCACTTTAGCAGGATGCAAAGTCAACACTCAAAAATCAACAGCATTTCTATACACAAAAAATGAAGGCACCAAGAGAGAAATTCTGGAAAGCATGCCTTTTAAAATAAAGTCCCAAATATTGTAATATTTAGGAATCAGTCGCACAAAGGAAATAAGATATTTATACAATGAAAACTACAGAACTCTGAAAAAAAAAGAGATGCAGGAAGATTTCAGAAAATGAAAAGATACTCTTTGCTCCTGGATAGGAAGAACCAAGAAAGAACATTGCGAAGATGGCCATACTCCCAAAATTGTTATAAAAATTCAAGGCAATACCAATTAAAATGCCATTAGTATACCTTGCAGATCCAGCAAAAACATAGTTAAAATTCACCTGGAACCAGAAGAGATCTAGAATAGCAAAAGCAATCCCAAATAACAAAGGAAAGGCATGAGGAGTCACAAACCTTGACTTGAAATTACATTACAGATCTACTGTAATAAAAGCAGCATGGTACCTACATAAAGACAGACTGAAGATCAGTTGAACAGATTTGAGGTTTCAGGAACAACTATAAGCAGACTCAGTCGTCTTATCTTTGAGAAAAGGGCAAACCATGGAAGAATGATAGACTATTTAATAAATGGTGCTGGATAAACAGGCTTTCCACATGGCAAAGGCCTAAAATTTACCATGCCTATCACAATGCAAAAAACTACAGTAAAAATTAACCAAATATTTAAATATTAAAACAAACAATAAATCTTCTTGAAGAGAAAGTAGGTAGAAATCTTAAGGATATGGGGTAGGTAGAGAGTTCATGGACAAAAATCAAACTGCAAGGGAAGTACTTCAAAGAGTCAACAATTGGGATCTCATCTTTTTGTAATGTTTCTGGATGTAAATCCAATGAAATCACCAACAGTAAAAAAAGAACTCACTGTTTGGGAAACATTTATATTGTTCTGTCCATCAGACAAAGGACTTCTATCTAGAACCTGTAAAGAATTAAACAAACACCAGGTCTCCACATTCCAAAGACCCAATCCAGATGGCATCTGAGATGAATAAAAACAAATGAAGAGATACAAATGTCAAATAGATATATGAAAAAATGTTAAACATCACTGGACATTCAAGAGATGCAAATTAAAACAATGCTGAGATACCATCTTATGCTAGAAAGATTGGCTATCATCAAGAATTCAACCAATAACAATGCTGGAAAGGCTGTCAGGGAAAAGGAACTCTTCTCTACTATTGGTGGGAGTGCAGGCTGGTTCAACCATTATGGAAATCAGTATGGAGATTCTTCAGAAAGCTAGAAGTGGAGGTTCCCTCTAAGCCAGCTTTTTCCCTCTTAGGGGTTTTGTAAAAGACCTGAAATCATCATACCATATTGATATATGTACACCCATGTTTTTAGCAGGGGACATACTCATTGTTAAATCTTATTTATAAACCAAATGCCCATCAACTGAGAAATACATAAAAATGATATGATATTTTCACACAGCAGACTATTATTCAGATATTTACAAAAGATAAATTCTAGGCTTTTGTAGAGAAATGGATTCAATTAGAGACTATTCATAAGTGAAATAAATCAGATCTACATGTGAAAACTTCCTGTTATCTCACTAGTGTGAGAACCCCAAAAGGTAATTAAAATCTAAAAGGTACAATAGGTAATGTGAAAAGGAAAGAATTCATTCAATGAGAAGAAAAAACTGGGAGTAGGAAAAGGGCAAATGGAAAAATATGTATTTGTGTATACATATGCAGAATGTTCAATAATTGTACTGCCAATTTCTGCTGCTCTTTTGAATGGAGCATTCAATAGTTAAAAATGTTTGTCTTTTTTTCTTTTCTTTAAGATTTAAAATTTCTTAATTTAGTTGAAGTTATAGCACCATATTTACAAGAAAAATGAACCATTTACATAAGAACTTTGAATAAAATCAAACCAAGATACACGAAAGTGAAATTGTTCAAAACTAATTGTAAAGAAAAAAATCATTCAAGCTTATACATAAAAATATTAGCTATGAAAGAAAAAATTAATTTTATCGAGAAACAAATAGCAATGAGATGGACTCAAAACCAATTAGTGAGACACTTTCAATAATTAATACATTGCATATAGTTGTTTTCTTAGTGATTATTTATAGTGCAAGGTGTAGACAAGATATCCTGCCCAAACGCTATTAGTACAAATCTTTCTTCTCATTGAAGTAAGAGAAAGTAGCTGTGTATCTGTCCTATTTTGTATATACAGATACAAAATGGTCCTTTATTGGTATGCCCTTTTTCAGTTTAGTTTTGTCAGAGATGGGTATTCCCTTGCCATTTAAATAATGTAGGTGTGTGAATTCAGCAAAATAATCCAATATAGTCCAGTAGTCTATAATAGTAGTGTGTTATCCATAGGACTAAAAATGTCAGAAGTTCTTGACTTGACCCTTTCACAGCTCAGCATATTAATATGGCTTTACTTTTTATACCTTGTTTTATACTTTTATGCTGAATGGTTAAGACCAAGATAAAGCAAGACATATATATCAAGAAATGTAACTTTTATATCTGACAAGTTCAGTCAAATCTCCTCATGATTTACATTGAAGCCCTATACTGCAGTTTGTAAATCCTTTGTCAGTGTCAGCCATGTGGATGAGTCACAACCATTGCTTGACCAATTTGCTCTCTG
>NDGN011551728.1:0-10890 GCA_002564285.1 Tympanoctomys barrerae | reverse complement strand
ATCATAGAACTATTGAAATTATCAGCTAGACAAAACTTTGAAGATAAACCAATCAATTGATAGATGAAGTCTTGTACAGTATATTGTTGGGTTTTGCTTCGTAATCCACTCTTCCCGTCTATTTCTTTTAATTGATGAATTGTGTCCATTTGCAATGATGGTTATAATTGAGATGTACTGACATGTTTGACATGTTATTTACTTGCTGTTGTATATATCTTTTTCTCTTGTGTTTAATTGTTTGCCCCATTTGGTGGGTTCTTTCTGCTCCCATTCATGGAGTTGTGGTCATCTTGATTCCTCTCTAGACTATCTTTCAGTAGTCTGGGTATAGTTGACTTTTCTGTCATGAAATTATTTAGTTGCTCTTTGTCATGGAAGTATTTCAATTCTCCATTAAATTTTTTTAAACTTTTTTTTTCTTTTTTTTTGTATTTTAGGTAAGTCTACAGGGTATTCAGGGTCTTACTACTAGATTGGACTCATAGTGATCCTCCTGTTTACAGTCACCAAAGAGCTGGGATTACAAGCATGTGCCACCATGCCCACTCTCAATTGCCTTCTCAGCATGCCCCTGGAACAGGGCCAACACAGCATGCCCAGGGATCAAACACCCAGCCTCTGCTTGCAGGAGCTTTCTTCCACTGAGCTATTTGGCTGGCCCTTCTCCCTTAAATTTGAAAGAGAGTTGTGCAGGATATAGCAGTCTAGGTTGGAATTTGTGTTCTTGCAAGACTTGTAGTACTTTGCTCCTTGCTCTTCTTGACTTAATCGTTTGTGGAGAGAAATCTGCAGTTATTCAGATGGATTTTCCTTTAAATGTTATATTTCCTTTCACAATGGCTTTTAGTATACTGTTCCTGTTCTGAATTTCTAAGATCTTAATTATTATATTTCTGGGTGCATTTTAATTGGGTTGATGTTATTTGGAGTCCTGTATGCTTCAGCTACCTGAATGTCAGATTATTTCCACATATTTGGGAAGTTTTCTGCTGTTACTACTCCTGATATTCCTTTTATATCATTTGTATTGACACCTTCTTTCTCATTGATGCCTATTAGTCTTATGTTGTTCATCTTTGCATCATCTTGCAGATGTTGAATTACTATTTCTTGTATCCTAGTTGTTTTGAGAGATCTTTTCTTACCTTTTTACTAGCTACAATAGAGTCTTCAAGGTCTGAAAGTCTATTTTCACTTTCATTCAAATGATTTTGCCAGCTTGTGATTGAAGTTTTAATTTCCTGTAATATCTCTTTGGACCTGCTACATGTATTCCATTTCTTTCCTAAATTGCTCATTCATGGATTCCATCATTTTTCTATTCTCCTCTATTTTTATCAGTGTCTTCTTTAGAAGCACTTATTAATTCTTTCATTATAGTTAATTTTTTTGACTTCAGAAGTCATTTCTGTTCCGATTTCCTTCATACATTTTTGCAGTTGTTTCTTTTCTTCAAATGCTATTATTTCAGAGATTTCAGGTGTGTACTTTCCAATTTTTGTCTATGCTAGTCTCCTGCATTTGTTCTGGGTGGGCTCAGGGCCTGAAAATGCACGTTGCCCCTTCTCTTTGTCATTTTGCATATCACTATCTTCTCACCTTTGGTGTAAAGCTTTGGTACAGGTATTACCTTAGCACCAGGTCTGGATCTACCAAGTTCAAACTTGTCCAGGTGGGTGTGACTTGGGTCTGGCTGCTGTGCTCCACTTTTTCCTGCTGCAGCAGCCCTTGAAAGTGAATCCACTGTGCTAGTCTGGCAAGATGTTCTCCTGGATTAGCTGGGTAGGTTTTGCCTCTAGCCTCTCTGCAGGGATTTCTGCTGCAGGGTTCTACACTGGGCCTGTCTGATGGAGAAAGACACACACACACACACACACACACACACACACACACACACGCACGCACCTGGCCTGGATGCTGGCTGGAATTTATTTATTTATTCATTTGAAAGCCATTCAGTAGTAATTTTTAAAAATATTTTATTTATTTTAATGAGAAAAAAAGATAAAATAACAATGAAACAGTTTCAAAACTAACACAAAGACAATATGCAACATATTAGTTGCAGTAACTGTCATTCATTTTGTGGATAGTGGTCCTTTATCAATGCTTTTGGAAACTTGTCTTTGATGTGTACGTTCCTCACTCTTGGTTTGTGTGTTTTTTAGACTCCAAATCTTGATTCTAGGATTTCCTCTGCTCTCAGCATGCAATTTTTTGAGCTATTTGTTACTCCCTGGCTGGTGTTTTAGACTCCAAAGATATTTCCTCTCTGAGGTTGGCTTGGGGACCTGTGGTTGGCCTGGAGTCAGGCCTAAAGGATGTTATTTCCTGCTGCTTACTTAAGTTAGTGAGAATGATTTCTATGTTAACATTTTGGCTGCTTTCCTCTAGCTAAGTCCTAGATGCTTAGATTTTTATTTTTATTCAACCTGTGACCCGAATTCTCTAGAGAGTCAATATCTTTGCTGTCAAATAGCTCCAACATCCTTTTTGTAAGCATTCTTTCCCTTTCTCATCACTGCCTGTGTTTAAATGTTTGCTCTGTTTACGTGCTAAAGTCAGTAGACCCAGCTTCACATTTGTGATATCTCCACCCCGCTTTCTTGTACTTCTTCATGTGAGTGTCCACCCCGAAGTCTGATTTATCTTTTTTGTTATGTACTGTCCATTATGTTTCTTTTTTCTGGCAGTCCACAAAAGCTGAAAAGGGTGTATTGAACACTGGAGATTGCTGCGGCAAGTTCACTTACAATTAGCTATGACTTAAAATTGTTCTAAGAGTATTTTGGTATGAATGCATTAATTCAATGAAGATTTAGTGAGATAATAATTTGTACTAAACAGCATTGCACTAGATTTTGAGAAAGAAAAGTAGAATAAGGTAAAATCTCAATTTTTTTTTTTTTTTTGGCTGGCTCAACTCACCCTCGGGGAAGGGCTGGCACAGCATATGGAGTCAGGGGATGGAACCTCAGTCCCTGAGCTTGCCTAAGCTTGCCTTAGTAAGCACTTTAGACCACTGAGCTCTCTTGCCTTCCCCAGATACCACTTGTTGAAGATTCCAAAATTTGGCCTAAGGCAATAAAGACCAGAGGAATTAAAATCTCCGTGTGATTTATCCTACCAGAGAATTAGACATTATTTTTGCTGTTGAGAAGAATAGCTTAGAGAAAAGAGAAAAGACAAAAAATAAGTAAAAAGAATGTTATTTGGATATATAATAAACAACTGACATTTTCAGTTAAGTAATACGTGCGGTATAGCAGGGGCACAAGCGAGGTTTTAGGTATATGTGTTGGATACAGTTGATTTCTGTGTTCAATTTTAGAGGCTCTCCTGGAAGATTTGTTGTTTGTTTCTTTTTTTTTCAGCCCATGAGATTTATGTGTGACTACCTCCCCCTCAACTACAGTGATAAACTCATCAGGGAATTCTGAGTCCTGGCAGTTACCATGAGCACATGGCCCCAGGCAGCATAACGAGAGGAAGCCTTAGGGCTTTAATTCGAACTGTAAATAGTTGTAATTACTTTCCCAGTGGTAGATTTGATATGGGGACTCAGTCCTTGTTTGGTAAGTCTGTTTTTGCACATGTAGAAAGAGCTTGCCTAAAAATGAACCCACATGAGAAAGGTGAGAGAAGTAGGAGTTTATCCTGACCACCTCACTGAGTTTGTAAAGTGAGCTCTTTCCTCCGATTGTGCAGATTTCACACCTCCAGTTTATCATTCTGAGTGATAAGTGAAGATATATTCTGCCTCTTGCTACTAAAAGAAAAGTTCTGCATGAATATATATATATATATATATATATATATCCAAAGGAATCACCTAAGTCTCCTTAGAAGATTTCACAGAAATAAATCTTTAGCTGGGAGTTAAGGATGAATAGAAGTTGACTAGATAAGGGAAGAAAGTTGACCAGATAGATAAGGAAAAAGGAATGAATTCTTGTACAGCACAGAGGTGAGAACAGCCGAGCCATACTATTCCAGATCCATGCTGTAGGAATGGTTGCTACCTTTACGATGGTTCTCATCCTAGGTTTTCTTTCTCTTATTGGTAACACTGATATTTTTTTATAAAACAAATAAATACATGATAAGTGTATATGGAAATAGCCTGATACTTCTAAGGAGAGTATAAGTAGAACTTTTGTGTACATACTAATAGGCTACTTTATTTTATTTATTTATTTTCTTAAAATAATTTTATTGAGAAACAAATAGCAATGAGACAGTTTCACAACCGATTACTAGCACATTTTCAATAATTAATACATTGCATATTGTTGTCTTAGTGGTTATTTATTGTGCAAGATACAGACATGATATCTTGTCTCAAACACTATTAGAACAAACCTCTCTATTCATCGAATTAAGAGAATGGATCTGTGTATCTGTCCTAACTTTTTGAATATACCAATACAAAAATAGTCGTTCATTTCTATCCCACTTTTTTGGTCAGTTTTGTCAGAGAAGGGCTTTCCATTGTCATTTAAATACTGTAGGTACATGAATTCAGCAAAATTTACTATTCATATTTTTCTGCTGTATGGTTAAGACCAAGATAAAACAAGACCTATATAACAAGAAATGTAACTTTTGGCTATTTTAAAATATAAATAACGGAGAGTTTATCAAACACTGGCTTAGAACATGAGAATATTTATTATGCATTTAACAGTTCATTTAGTGGTTCTACACATGCCTTCAGGGACTCATGCTTTCCATTTTCCCATTTGGCTATTTCATGGTGTTAGCTTTGGACTTCAACCTTTTCTCTTCATTATTAGTAAGTGGCCATTCTAGTGTCAGATATCACCTCATTGCCTATATCATCCGAAGTAAGGAAGTACTAAAAGAAATAAAAGTTTTCTATCATTTGTATCTATGTTTTATTTATTTAAAAACCTTTACTTATTAGTACATTTTAGGTATACCTAATGATTATATTTATCTGGGCATTTGTGTCTATACATGATACATTTTGACTCCTGTCATTTCTTAATTCCCTCTCCTACCTGAAACCCCTCAACATGGAGAATAACAGTCACACTTACTGCCTCCTTCCAGCATGCTGCTTTTCCTATCGTCATTGACTAAAAGTAGACTACATGTTATTGTTTAAGGGAATTAGGACAGCAATGATAACTTAGATGAAATTTAGTTTACCTTTTGGATCTGAGTGTGTTACACTCGAAATGAAGCATAGAAACTGTTAGTGAGGAAACAGAGTATATGCTACAAATGAAATAAGCAGGATTCAGTAATAAGGGTTTTCTGATGAGTTGTTCAAATAAACATTGGTCTTTTATTGGTTTGAAGATATTTCACTCAAGGAACTTGCTAATTTCTCCCAATCAGTATTTTACAACTGTTTAAAACCAGCATCACTTTTCGCGAAGCCTATCTGAATCTGGCAAAACATTTGAATTTGAAAAAATACATCATCCTTTATCAGTAAGTAAAACACATATTTTAGGGAACTTGCTGCCCAAAGCAGAATAAAACGACATCAATAACAAAAGCTTAAGTGTTAAGAATGAGTAATGACATTATCTATCTGGTTATTGGCTTTTCTTTTCAAGATGCATTCATATAAATTTGTCTCATTCATCTCTACAACCCAAACAAGGGGTAGCTCCCCCCAGCTTATCAGAGAAGAAGTTGAGATATAGAAAGTTTAAATTACTTTTCAAAGCTACAAAATAAGTCAGAGAAAGTTCCAAGTCTGGAAAGAACTTCTTACTTTAGTGCCTTTTATGTGATTTTCCAAAGCCTCCACATGCCAAATATAGTCTTTGCTCTATTTTTCCATCAACCTTCTTCCAGCAAGCTCAAGGTGACATCCATAAATATGAATGTATAGAAATATCTCTTCAACCAGGGACAGTGTTGGTTTTAGTATTTTAAAGGCTTAATATTTTTGTGATTAAAAGAGTTAGGTTATTTTGATGATGCCCTAAGTCTGCTGATGGGACTTTTTTTTTTCCTTTTGGCATTCTTGTGATATTAGAAACACCTTGTATATGTTTTCAGAGTAGAATTTTATGGGTCATGAGTTGTATGATAGAAATATTCAAGATGTACAGAGACAAGTGACTGGATTTTAGGGGTAGAAACTTCAGATTTGTATCTTCAGTGTGCCTTTCTCAGTGATTTGGGAAAGTTCCTTGGATTCTATCAGGCTGAGTTTCCTCAACCATTTTATGGGAATATCAATGAGGGTGAGCATGAGGAGGATGCATTTTTATATTTGAGGTTTGCTGTGAAGTTAAAAGGTTTGTGAATATGGTTGTCAAGTGACTTTTTATTTATTCTCACAATTTCCATTGCATTATTTCAGCCTTGATACCTTTTTCTTCACTTTGTAAATTTGAAACTATCTGGTTTTGTGCATGCAAAGTCAGATGAGGCATTTCATGTATTTTTACGAGAAAACTTGTTCCTAGTTTAGCATTTCTCAACCTTGGTACTATTGGAATTTTAGATTGGACAATTCTTCACTGTGGGGCTCTTTCAGTGTATTGCAGATGTCTCTCTATCACTAGTCCCTGCTTGCCAAGAAAAACCCTCTGTCTCTTTCTGTCTTTCTCCTGTTTGTCCTCTCTCCAACCCTTTTCCTTTTCTCCCTATTTCTCTACTAAATTCAGAGCTGTGCAAATTTAAAAAGTTTCTGTATATTTTAACCTATCTTCCAATGAGAAAATAGGAAAAGTTATTTCCATATACAACATTGGTGTAACTTTATGATCTACATTTTCCTCCCTTGAATCGTACTTGTGTTTGCTCAATTTACTTTCTTGAGGGGTGCATTGCTGGGAATTGAACTCAGGACTTTCTGCTTGTCAAGTAGGCACTGTGCCAATGAGCCATGTCTCCAGTGTCTTCTAAATTCACTTTCAATAATGTAAAATATGTAATTTATTTGAGCAGTATTTGGTTCAAAAATATTAAATCAGCCTTTTAAACTATTTCATACTACAAGAGTTTGTGTGAAATCATGAGTAATTGACTTTTAAAATGACTGATCAGATGACAGATCTGGCACCCTGCTGGTATGAGCAACTGCTTTGAAGATCACAATAAACAATGTCTTAATCTTTGTTACCACCTCACTCTCTTGTTTTGAAATTTTGTATAATTTTTTGTCTATAAGAGAGAAACTAGTCACTAATTTTCAATCCGATAATTTTTATTCATTTACCTCAGAAAAGTGTTTTTTTAAAGGAATCTGCACTTTGGTTATTCCTAAGTATGAACTTGATCTTTTACATTTTGCAAAAGAAATCTTCCTTATGCAGATTTCACTAACATGACAGATGACATTAAACCATGACCACTTCTGTTTGTACTGAAGATGTGATTATAACAAGGAAGACATTTAAATGACATATACATTAATCTCAAAAATTTGAATACTCAAATTAATGTGACTTTAATAAGAAAATGTACTTCAGAATCAAGATGTTCTAAAAGAAGAATATAGGAGCTATGTTATTCATGAAAGAAAAATTAAATTAGCTCAGTTTTTATCTTGCCTCTTGCAGAACAAAGATTTTTTAACACCAGAGACTTAAATCCCCCTTGCCACAGATGACAAATTCATTGTTTGACATAGTAAATAGGCCACTCTCTTGATATAGCTGAGTTCTTTCTAGCTCTGACATTTGAGTTGTTATTGAAAGACCTTCCTTCCTCTAACCTTCTACAAATAAGAAAAAAAATTCTATTTGATATCTAGGAGGCCACAAGAGCCAAAAGAAGTAAGTACTGTACAAAATGATTCACTTTACCCTGGCTATACACCCACACCAGAAGGAGTATTTGTATTCAAAAGGCTTTTTGAAATATTAATAAGAGAATATATTGAATTAGATAGCCAGCAGGATATATGCAAGAATGTTTGGATATGGGTACTTTGATTTGTTGTCTCAATTCTATTTCTGGATATCTTGTTTTCAAAACATATTATCACATCCCAAGCTTATGTCTGTGCTTCTGGCCCTAAGTCAGACAGAAAGAGGTCATTTGTGATTTTGTTGCTGGAATCTTTTCTCTTTTCCCTCAGACTTCTAGAAATCAGAAGTTTTCTTCTGGTAACAATCTAGAAATTATATATAAGACAGTGTGGATGAGAAAGGAGAGAGAAAAGAATAGATCAGAATTTTGGTCTGAGAATGAATCTGCCAGATATTTTGAGGGACTGGTTCAGTAATGGCAAATGTTTTAGAGCTTTCAATGACAAAAATAGCCCATGGAGGCACACATATCATCAACACTGGATTAGTTTTTTCACCCTTAAGATTTCCATAATTAGAACTATCTGAAGCTCCTTCCCTTTATTTCTGCCAACATGAACTTCAGCTGGTTGAAAGCCCTTATTGTACTGAGTTTCTCCATGAGGAAATCATTCACAATTCCTGTCCTCAGCTTTCTTATGACTTGTCTAAAGTCCTACAAGATCTTTGACAGGACCCTTCAATTTCCTTCACCTTTTAATCTCTTATTCCCCTGTTAAAATCAGAAACTAAACAGAATATGGATGAGTAATTGTCTGGATATGGGGATGGAGCAGAAACAAGCTACCTCCATGGAAACTGTAGAAAGCTACCAAATACTTTTTTAAAAAAGTAATTCTATTGTTTCAATATTGCAAATAAGATTACTCTGGATGCTCTATGGAGGTGTATCACAGTGTGTGTTAGACTACTGCTTGTGAAATTATTACTGTTATCCTGATAATGGTAGATAAGGATGGTAATGACATAATACAAAGCAAAAGAAAATTTTCAAGCAGTGTTTTGGAAGTAGAACAACAGGACCTTGTAGCTTTGATATAATATATGAAAACTATGAAGTAAAGGATGGCACTTAGCTTTTTAACTTGAGTTACAAAATGGGACATGGGTCTTTTACTGATATAAGGAACTGTTAGAGGAAACAAAATTTAAAATGAACCATTTAAAAGTTGAGTTTCAGTGATATTACTTTTCACAAATTCATGAATTAGGAAGGATATGGAGTTTTCACGTGCTGGAGTTTGATGAGCAAATTACTGCATCATGGCATAGTGATGTGCTCACTTCTATCTAACATTTTATTACATTTTTTGTGAAGGATAGAGCCTCTAGGAGACAGGGGTGGCTCTTTATTTCAACCCTCCTTTACTTTTCTGTTCAAATTAGCAGCATCAAAAATGGAAATCCTTCTTTGATTGGCATTGGGGCTCATGTCCCACTGATGGTAGCAATAGGTTTACCTGCATAGTAATCGAGCTGTCACCCTGATTTATTGAATCAGAATCTTTTGTGGTGTAATCCTATAGATAATTGAAAGAGTCCAAGAGATTGAGGGAACAGGAAAATAAAAAGACTTAAGATGAGTTATGTCCATGTACAATTTCCCCAGGATGAATGCAATCATTGTACATTATACATGTGTATATTTGTTGATGGAGAAATTCGCTAATGGTAGCAAAGTACTGAAAGGTAGATGTTCATAGAAAAAAGAGAGAGGGGCCTTTAGACAACTCTAATCAAGGATAGAAAGGGCCAGATCCTAAAAATGCCTCATCCACACTGTTTTCTGCATCATAAAATAGATGGTTATCAGAGGAAGATTACAAAGAATAAATTGCAAAAATAATAAAAAATTTAAAAAATAGATAATATCATGCAACCTATGATAACAATCCAAAAATTTTATTGAATTAGTCACATATGATTTGTGTCCATGAATAATGTTCCTTGCTTTTCAAAGATGTCATGACCTTGTGCAACTTTATGGAGCAAGTTAAAAAATCTGGGCCTATTTAATACTTTTATTAAAACAATTGAGTCTTTTTCTTTAGTTCCTTTATTTTTTTCATTTTTATGTATTTGGTACAGGGTCTCACTATGCAGCTCATACTCATAGTAATCCTCCTGTTTTCAGCCTCCTCCATGCTGGGATTACAGGAATGCACCACCATGCCTGGACTTGATCCCTGGCTCCGCATGTCCTTGAGTAGGGCTTTAGTTCCTTTAAATTATGAAACTGTCATGCAATAACATGAAAGAAAACCTTAGCTGAAGAACTATCTAAAGCCCAGACAGCTTTGTACAGTCCACTGAATGTTTATGACTCTAAAATGCTTATTAAACTAAAGTGGTATAAAAGAAATCTGACTTTTATCACGCTATATTTTCTCTCTTCTCAACATCCAATCTATATTTCAATAAGTAAAATTTCATGCTGACAGCTCCACATGAAGTTCTCATTCATTTTGGACAATTTGGAAATGAAATTGAAAACTATCATTTGATAACAAATAATTTAAACCTCAAGGCTTATTTTGCATAATAGATTTTTATGAAAACTTCCTTATTCATAAGAGAATGTGCTCTGCATCTTCTACTAAATTATATACATCTTTGAGTATTTACTTTAGTGTGGTTTGAGGTCCTGAGCCTTGGAAGGATTGCTCCTGCAAAGTAATTTAACATTCTCTTTAATAAAATGTAAAGGAAAGGAGATCAATCACATAGTTGTCAAAACACATAATCACATGGTTCAGGTTAGACAAATAAAAGGAGTTTTATAGTTAAGTAATTGAAAACTATCTTAGCCAAGCATTTGCATTTTCAAACAGCAATTTTTTATGTATTTTAAACAAGTGTCCTAATTTTAGTACTTTTCATGCACACTACATGAAGTGCTGCTGCTCTTTATCAGGAAGAAGAATCTAATGCACAAGCATAGTAAGTTTGTGTTTGGTAGAATCAGCATGGATAGCAAAAGGACTTGGCTAAATCTAAAACTGCAGCTTGTCTTCTGGAGGGTTAACAACCTAAGTTTGCAGACCAAAATTGGAGAAAAAGGAGGACTGCAAGGAAAGCCAAC
>NDGN011551727.1:18182-33858 GCA_002564285.1 Tympanoctomys barrerae | reverse complement strand
CCAGGGATTTAACTCAGGTCCTCACACTTGCCGGGCAAGCACTTACTCTACTGAGCCATCTCCCGGCCCCTAGATTTTCTTTTCTAAGTGAGCCAGAATTGATTTATTTCATTTTTAAACATATTCCTCACCATTAAGTGGCTTAAAATGCATTCTTAAAGGAATCGTGAACTTTTCTTATAGATGTTTGAAGAGAAATTATTATTTCAGCAAAAATGGCATGGTAGTAGTGAAACAGATTCACTTTATACCACAAAATAAGGTGATTCCAAAATTTATATACATCATTCTCAGTACTCAGGAATAAGTGAGACAGCTATCCTAAAATAATTTTCTGAGAGAGTAAAGTTTTTTTAAAACTCTAGGTTTTAACATGAGCACAGAGCTAAGATTTACAATCAAATTTGAAAATAAAATAAAACATTAACATATTAATTGGAATAATTGGAATAGCAAAATATTCCAATCAATGTGAATCACTGATAAGTAATATGCTGAGTGCACATGAGTTTTAGCTTCATATTGAAGAATAAAATTATAGTCTTTATAAGAAAATACTTTGTTCTTTTTTGTGCAAAAATGCACCTTAAGCTGGGCACATTTTGGAGCATGCTTATAATTCTCCCTGTTCAGAATCTTGAGTCAGAAGTATCATAAGATCAAGGACAGCCTTGGACACTTAGGAAGGCTGTTTTCCAAAAATGTTGTGGAGCTGGGGATAAAGTTCAATGACAGGACACTTATCTAGATTATGTGAAGCCTTTGGTTCCATCCTCAAATTGCAGAAAAACAAATGAACCCAAAACAAACTGAAACAACCAAACAAAAATCTATCCATCATCTCTCTATATTTAAAAAAAAATGGTTTTCAAAAGTCACTGATTTGGGAGATTGGTACAGCTGCCCAAATGGTTTTGGAGCAGGGTGTACTTCGTATGGAAGACTTGAAAGAAGAAATCTGTCAATGTGGGCCACATACCACAATGAGAAGTCTGGCCTATGCTTACAATTGGGAGGTAGAGACAGTACATAATTTTAAAAGTTGCTCATTGATCTTCTTTATGTTTCACCATATTTTAATTTATTCTAATCTATTCTCACAGAGGATATAACTACAGTGCTATTTAGCATCCTCGTAAAGACCCCACATATTAACAATGGGGGTGAGGATAAAGACAGCTTTTCCTCCGACTCACTTCTGACCACAGTACACAGCTGAAACTCTCATTTTGCATGCTGAGTGATCTACTTAATGGTATCACCCCAAAGTGCTGCATTCATAATGTATTTGAATTATACAATGGGGAAAGCACATCTTATTTGGGAAAATCAAAGGCAACTAAAGTCATATCACTATGACAACTACCTTTCAGAAGAACTTGTGTGCAGTATTACCCAAAAAAATTGCTTTAAATGGTACTTGAAAAAAATTCTTTTAGTCTTTAGTATATACATTTTCCCTTCTAATTCATATACCCAATTGACTTGAAAAAGTGAGTCTACCTTACCATTCTGTTATGATAATAGTCCAGCTACATCAAGTTCTTTGTAGCATGAATTGTTAAATGCATAAGAAAATAAATCCGTAAGGTTATAGAAACATTATGATCAGCTGTCTCCCTTACCATTAGTTCAATTGCGAGGAGCAGGCAATATGAATTCCCTGTCAATGTTCATGTAAATTTGACATTAACAGAGCTTTCTTTCTGGCTGTAGTTAGAGAAACAGGTTGAAAATGAAAGAAATGTCTTAATATTTTTGGTTTATATTTGATTATAAGGTGAAAGGGCCGCTGACTTTGATGGATCTTTCACAGGACATGTCCTTCTATGAGGTAAACCAAGAGAGAAGATAAAAGAGAGGAAAAGAATCAAGAGGAAGTTGTGTGTTCCAGTATTTGAGGATTATTCGAGTGCTATGTTTGTCTATGGAATCTTTTCACCCTTCCTCAGTCTTTGTTAAAAATTAATTGAGAATGGTGAAAAGAGATTTACTTATCACACCAGCCTTGAAACTATTACACCTTCCCCTCTAAACTGAGGGGAAGGGAGAATAGAACTGTTACGATATTCAGAAAACAGAATGCCTTGGCAGACAGAGAAACAAGCATCTTGTGGATGAAAAAAGAATGTTTGCATGTTCCATCTGTAAGGCATAGAGCCTGTGAGAGTGAAATTCATCTTCTCTGGCAGCACAAACGCAGCAGCACTCACCTATCCCTGCCCAGGCTTTTCTGCATGATGATTTGTGAGCTCTCATGTTCAGTTATACATAGCAGTGAGCCCTGTATTGGGGTCCTCTGGTAAACACACATTAAGGCAATTGAGAATTTATGTGGGGAGCAAATGCATTCCTGTTTCAAAGGGAAAACTTAAGTGTATGGAATGCTCACTCTATAGACATGAATCTCATTTATCTCTTGATTCACTCGTATGGCAAGCAATATACATCTGGAATGGCTTAATTGGGGGTGCCAATTTCTATAAATTATGCCAGGAAAGCTAGGTTACAGAATGGTCCTTAAGATAGGTGGCTGTCTGGAATGTAAATTTGAGCTCTAGTCCAGGAATAGAAAAACAGAAAAGAGATGGCAGTGACCTAAGATTGAACCAACAGTGTCTCCCTGGGACACAGCACACGCGAAGACATGGGTGGCAGCGCTGGTGGCAACCTCCTTATCTTGTCTATTCAAATGAGAAATGTGTTTCTCTTTGTCAATTCTTAGCTGTGAAATGATCACTTTTTCATATTTATTGAGGATTAGCAAGATATAATGCATCATACAAAATAGAAACAGCAGCGATCTTCTGCCTTGTAGGCTTGCTGAGATGATAAAGACATTAGCCATTTTTATTATTTCATTTTCAGTCAACATTGATTCAATTTTCAGGTCACATGTGTCATTTATTTTCTGAAAGTAAAAAGATTAGAAATGGACAAATACACAGTAGGAAATAAAAGAATGCACTCTGCTAAGATGGAGAGGTTATAAAATGTAAGATGTCTGAATTGTGTAGGTCTGAAAACCAAATGGGGCTTCATTAAAGCACAACAGTATTTGAATGCTATTTATGGTTTAAAGATGTTTTGTTAATATTCAGGCAGGATGATATTTCTCCTGATGATGCACAGATATAAAATATCAGAACATAAATTAAGTAATGTAAACAGGTATGATTCTGACTGACATTTTAACTCTTATTTAAGTACTCTGTTACAGATAGAGGGACTGGGGAGATAGCTCAGTAGAATAAGCACTTGCCTGGCCAGTGCAAGGGCTTGAGTTCAATACCTGGTTCTGAAAAAAAATGGAACTCCATTACAGATAGAAAGTTTTGGAACTGAATGAAATGACAAAGAAGTAGCCTATGTTTGGGGGTTTCTATTACTATTAGTACTATTGTGGGTACGGAGGTTGAAATGGGAAAAGGGGTAGCCATAAGAATGAATTTCTCAACAAGTTAGTTTTTGCTGTCTTCCCCAATCCACCTAAGTGATGTAATTTACATGTGTTTATTAAATGAAGCATTCTTGATGTGTGGAATATCTTTTCAAATGATTAATGTTAATAATTTGCTCAATATAAAAATTATTAATCTTGGACACAAATATCTTTCCAAGTTCCTAAGCAATCATAAAGCTGCTTATGTCTGAATCTTATCTCTGATATGTGAATAAAGTTTGAGGCAAAATTACAGTAATTTAGTAATTTCTTCACTGTTGCATGTAGCTAAAGAATATGTAGAAGGAAATGTTTGCCTGGGACTGCCCTCTCCTTTTGCTGAAGTTTTATAGGTTCCTGAAGTTTTCCACTTTCTAATATACCTCTTTGTTTCTCAGCTTATCAATCCCTGTACACTTCCATCTGCTTTGAAGTTTTTCTATATAAACAGTCCATATGTGTTGATCATTAAGTCTAAGCCACATAGTGAATGAAGTGATTTTTATCTGATAATGTTAATGCAATCCTGAGAGGTAGTCACTACTACTAAACTTTTGTGGAAGAAAGAACTGTGACTGAGCAATATGTTGTAACCAGCCAAGGCTACACAGCTACTATAAGGGAGAAATGGAATTTACATTGTTGCTTTCTGACTCCAGCACCCCAGATTTTGCTCTTGAAGTTGAAGTACTATTACTATAAATTCTTTCAATTTTCATAACTCTAATATCTTTTCAGGTTACAGTTATTCAGTGACCATTATTGTACTATTTTCTTATTAGTGAAAACAATTAAAAGTAAAGTAATTATATTTCACAGTTTTTTGAAAAGGACACTGTTATTATCAAAGAAAGAAAAGAAAAAAAGAAAGAAAGAAAAGAAGAAAGGAAGGAGGGAAGGAACGAAGGAAGAAAGGAAGGAAAGGAGAATCAAAAGTAAAACATGATTTCAGTAAAAACAAATTCATACTATTCAAAAAATACTCAATGGTTAGTTTCTCAGCTAGTGGGATACTAGACAGATCATCACAAATTGGAGCAAGGGCAATGGCTTTCAAACGGATTCCAGGTCTTTCATTTGTTTCATGAATTTCTAGTCCTTAATATTATAATTTTATTTATTTATTTATTTATTTATTTATTTATTTATGTTTTTTAGGAAAGGGTCTATGGGTGTTCAGGCTCTCACTACTAGATCAGACTCACAATGATCTGTCTGTTTACAGCTTCCCAAGAGCTGGGATTATAGGTGTGCGCCACCACGCCCACTCTCAATTGCTAGGCCCTGGGGCTGTGGCCAGCACAGCACACTCAGGTTTCGAACCCCTAATGCTGTGCCTACTTGCAGGTGCTTTAATCCACTGAGCTATTTGTCTGGCCCTTTTTAGTATTATATCTTTTAATACTAAGGCCATTTTAAATAATGATTTTCCTGCATGATATTTAAAGACTTTATATGTCCACTGGTTTCTTTCTGAGAATGATCTTTAAAATCTTGAAATATAATGCAAAAAGAAGATAATTCTAAATATAAGGTAATTGCATATAAGATTAATTTAGTCATTTGATTCTCCTAGTCAACTGGATATCCATAAAATTTACTTGGCCTTTTGAAACAAAGATAATATTGAAAATATCTGAAGGATAAAAATCAGTAAGAACAATGCTGAAAAGGGATTATGCAAAACATTCGAGAACCTCAGATAAACCTTAAAGAAAACAAGATTCCTAGTTCACTTGGAGACAATTATAGTCTAGAGTTTATAGGCTGCAACTGCTATGTTTTGTATTTGAACACTATGGCCTTTCTCCCAAGGTCTATTTCATTACCAAGGCAGTCTGTCTACCGTAGGAGATCCTTTCCAGTTTCACCTAATTGCAATATTTTGCTGTTCCAGTTAGCTTTGAATGGGGGAGAACAGAGGTGCATCTTTCCATCACAGAATTCCTGTGGTTTTGAAAAGGCAATGCTCCTTTATGCCTCGCAGAAGTGAATTGGTGTAAGGATTACTCCTAGCCTGCAAATCTTCTCTTATATAAAATGGACAACAGTCTCAGCAATCACTCAAGGAGACCATGGGTCCTGGGACAGTCAGGAAGTTGTCTGATTTCTCTGGTTTTATACAGACCCTGCCATACAAGAATGCAAACCTCAGGTAAAACAACAGAGGTCAAGTGGGATCAATTTTGAAAACATTTTGAGACATTTGAGACATTTTGTCTCTATACCAATCTCACAATTTATGGACTTTAAAACCCTGAGTAAGACCTTCAAAAGAAGAAAGCAGTGCAACTTACATTTGAAGACATTTAAAAAGAAATTCAAACAATTAGCTGTAAAATAAAACATACCTAGCTGGGAATTCACAATTAGATACTGTTCTACTGTTACATATGATGCAAAATAGCAAAATTGTTCTAAAATTTGACTAAAGGGAGCACAAGAAATTACTTTTTTTTTTAACTGTTGAAGCCCATCATGAGTTATTTCACCTTTGATGCAAACACGTGCTTTTACCTCATATATTGGCAGCCACTATACTCATCCTCTTACCTTTCCTCAGTATTTATTATTTTGTAGTTCTAATTCCTGAAGAGTGTGGTGCCCCGTGACCTGTGGAGAGACTGCCTTGGAATGGAGGTAGTGCAGTGCATGTCCTGGTGAATACCAGTCTACACTAATGAATTTGGGGGAAGCTGTGACAGGCCCTAAGTAGAATAGTGCCTCCTGAAGCAGTAGGTTTTCTTCGTACTTGCTCTTTTGCTCATTAGCTTTCGTACTACACAGAGTGTAATTCTTAAAAGCCTCTTTATCATCCCTGGAGAACATCCATGCATGGGTCATTTTCTAATGGCAGTACACATCAGAAGAACCATCCTATTACAGCAAGCTCGGGGGCCTCTTCACTGCAATTATACCATCCTGATCCATGTTATCACAAATACAAAGCTGGTTTTCTTTCTCTCTTTTTCTGTCTTTCTTTCTTTTTTTTTTTAAATCAGGGCAAACATGAGAGACATTGTTAAATGACTAGAGGAATGGATCATGCACGGAATTTCAATGAATGCCTCTGAGGGAAGCAGCATTGAATTTCATTTTAAATGGAAGAGGCTGTCATATTATTGAAGTAATTCTCTGAACTTTCCTGGCCCATAGTGCTGTGCTGACAGCCAGAGAGCTTCAACAACCCAGAGGGAGAGAAGGCTGCCTGAAAGACTCGCAAACGTTTCACTTGCTTAATGAGGTTGAGCAGCTTAGAAGAAAATGTGACATTCTTATACCTCAGCTGGCAGTGTTAATTATGGACATACTTAAAACCCACCTGGGGGGCAGCACACTGCTGCTAAGGCAACACACAGGGCTTTTCCCAAAACCAAGCTTGGGGCAAAGTGAAGATGGAGAAGGTTATGAAACCCGTTCTTACGATAATATTCCTCCTAGTGAATATCTCCATTGAAGAATTACTATTGACCAGCTGACTAACAAAGGATGTACTTGAGGTCAAAAGTCACAAGGTCAACATCACTGTGCTTAAGTTACTGTCACTACTGCATGGTTATAGGCTGTAATTCGGTTGTGGGAATCCATCTGAAAACAAATACTAGTCACTGATTCAATCCACACAAATCAACCTACCATTAAAAAGTGGAGAACCTATTTCATAGCCAATACATGGTAAATCGCAAGTGCCCTTTTTAACATACAAATCCTTGAACACTAATCTTCCTATGAAATCCTTAACTTCATGGAGATAGGATTCTTACTCAGACAGTGTTCTAGGGGTGTCTTACCAGCCATAGTTGCTCTCATGTTAGGATATGAGGGGAGAAAAAGCAATAAAGCTCACAGACAGAGACAATGAAGTGAACTAAGGTAAGGTGGTAGGAGGGGAGCAAAGTGACAAAGAAAGACAATATAAGGTGTCAAAAACAGATATCGATGAGTTCAACTGTATCACTTCTTGGATTGATATAAAAAGGGAATAATTATACCATAATCTTGACTATTATGGTCTTCAGGGAAAATGGGTATTTGAAAAAAAAAGGTAAAGAATTGTGAAAACTATGGTCAAAGAATGTAAATATTATAGATGACAGCAGGTTAGTAGTAGGTACAAGTAGAAAGGAAAGAAATAGAGTCTATAGCCTTAAAAACAATATTATGAAATGGAATTTAATGCTGAAAGATTTGGGCACCATGCAAGGTATGTAAGAACAGTGGTGAAATGATGGACAGTAATTTTATAAAGATTCTTCAGGAGTCTCTAGTGAAGTTGGACAACTAGAGATTTGGAATCTATCAGGAAGCACCAGCAATGACCTAAGGCAGGGATAATGAACGTACACCTAAAGCAATGTGGTGGGGATGGAGAAACCAGACACATAAAAGAGATAGTAGCACCTAAGTGCTAGAAGGCAGCATCTGTGAGGTCCAGGGGGAGGCCCCAGGAAGGAAAAGCCCAAGCATAGGCACCTAGTTCTTGTTTGGGAAAGCAGTAGCCTAGAGCTCCTCAAGGCCAAGAATAAAAGGATCCAGTAGATGAGGATGATCCAAAAACAAGTAAAAGGGTTTGGAATTTAGGGAAAGCATTTTTTAGTGTATATATTATCAAATCATAGTTTCTCTTAAGACGAGAGTGAGTGCAGACTGGGATTAGCAAAATGGAGCTAAGAGAAAGAATAGAATTCAAACACTGAGCTGAGAAAATGACAACTAAATAGAAGAAAGAAGAGGGGTAGAAAAATTAGAAGAACTAGAAGACAAAAGCATAAAGAAAAACAATGGAGGAACATTTCATGAAAGACAAATGTGATAATCACTAGCCCTTCAGAACTGTCGAAGAAGAGAAAAAAGTAGATTCCAGGTTCATAAAATACTAGTGACTGTCACAAAAACAAGACATGTGATAGGTGAATCAGATTAAGAGATGAAAAAATATTCTTGTGATTAACTTGACAATGAGGTAAAGTGCAGGGTGGGTGTGGCCATCAGGCTAATTTTAAGGGATTTGTTTCTGTTAGTTGTCTAATATGATATAATGGTAAGAATTTTTATATTTTTAAAGGAAACCAAAGAGGAAGAGATTAAACATCTGGGAGACATACAATCATCTATGTATCTGCCATGATTCATAACACACTGAACATCAAATGTGGCTTATAGCTAAGAAGGTTGGGACGTGGACGACTAGCTTGTCTTATCATCTCACTGGTAAATACTCACTTGACCCAGTAATAGAGTGTCCTGGCTCTACCTACCCTATTAACTTTGTTGAAGACACAAATCAGCTCAGAGAGCTTATTAAGGGCCATTAAATAATGTAACATAATGCTGGGAAGGCAACACAAGCTAATCAAAATAACTTAGGACAAATGTATGAAAGAAAGATACATTTATCTTAGGAACATGATTAGTGCTCTTCACTCTACACTGAATTATAACATTTCAAATTTATCTTGATAGAGATGAATAATAAACCCACATTTCCACAAATCTCCACTCAGAATTATGGGGATTCACATAAAAAAAATGAGCTGTGTGGTGATGTTTCCACAACATTGTTTGCTATGATTTTCCTTTAAGGTTCACATAGATGTTTCAGTCAGTTTTGAATTTCAGGGTGTCAAAAAGTTAAAAGGTCAATTTGTTTACATTTCATTACAACCCAAGAGCAACTTGTTTTAAAGATAATCAACTGCACAGCACATTAAAAGGAATAAGATTAGCACAACTGAGCTTCACATAAATTTATGTATCTAACCTGTCACCAATGTTTTCCAGGGAGAATTCCATGCTAAACATTTCTAAAGATGCTGCTATCTTTTAAGTTGGAGCAACATGACTTCTGATTTTGTGTTTTTCTTCATGAATATTTCAGTAAATGACCCCATAGTAGAATCTATGGGTGCCAGAGATGTCATCAAGCCAAGCAAGAATAAAGAGTTATTTTCTGTTCATTTACACAATCAAGTAAATAATAATCATTTGTAGTGGCCCAAGGAGATAGCACTGATGTTACTAGTATGGAACTATGATTTAAAATGTAATGTGCAGGGGGCCTGCCCCTTAGCTCAGCTCTTTAAATGGCTGCTTCAACAAAGCAGTCAGGCTCAGGTTGCTGTGGTTCGATCCCCACAACTCAAGCCAGCCAAACCTTCCCTGAAGGCATTCGGAGGAAAAAAAAATGTAGTGTGCATTGGATTGAGGCAACATCAGAAGTAAACAGGCTTGTCCACACAGATACACATATGTCTATCTGTTCAGCTGGCTGGAATACAAGTTCCAGGCAGCACTTAAAACAGATTTCATAATATAATAAAAGCAAAACTGAAGGGCAAACTGTGTGTCCTGAAAACTTCCATAGACCTTTAGGGTACACTGCCTTCACATAACAGTGCATTTTCATTTTTTTAATGGCTTGCTGCAGGGGAAGGAGAAAAAAAGATTTAAATCATTCACTTGTCCCTTCACACTAAGATATGCAAGGGTAATCTTTGAATCTCATCATGGTTCAAAAGTGCTTTTAAGTATCAAAAAAGAAGAGTATTTTATGGTGATAACAAACCTTGCTGCCTAAGGTTTGCTTGCAGAGTACCAAAGGGTTCCTTCACAAGGCAATGCCAGATCTTACAACCCTTCTTAGAGGGAGCTCTCTGTTCCAGGGGCAGCCCCAAACTTCAGCCTTATGAGATGATGTAAAGAGTTGCATAGCAGTGGCTGACCACCTAGATGAAAATGACCAATACATGGGACTAACTTGCCTTTGCTCGCTGCATTCTCCACCTGCCTTGTGTGACCTTCAGTCATATCTTGTTAGTTACAAGGTTCTCAATCCTCAGGAAAAAAGAAGCATTTATATGACATATTCCTGCCTGTATTTGTATGCTGCGTTTGTGATTCATTGATGGCATTGGAAAAGAAAGCATCCTGTCACACTAACCACATGAACACTCCAGTGGAGCATAATAGAAAAACTAAGCAAACACACACAAATGTAAAAGGAAAGAATGAAGAAGTAATTCTGCACAGAAGAGAAGCTCAGAACCTGAAGCAAGAGGGGCAGCAGAATCAAATGTATCATCACAGTAGAATAAAGAAAAACATGATCAGACAGTAGCTGATTTCTCTCATTCCTTTTGCCTATGTGAGATAAAAGTTCCTTCTAAAAACAAATCAAGAGAATACAGCCCAGTTTTCTAATTTACCTCTCACTGTTGAGATGGGAGCAATTACAGATCCTAAACAGTAAAAAGAGAAGGAAAGCTGGGAAGAACCCTCAAAGGGTATTGGGGATAAGAAAGGAAGAGTGTATGTGAAACCAATTAGGCTGCAGTCTCCAGCCAGCGAAGTCCTTGAGAAGTCAAACTACTCTCTTTCAGTGTTGGTTTTCTTAGAGCAGAATCATGAATTTGCTGACTCATGGTTATTCCTTGTCACTGCACCCTAACCATCATTTGAACTACAAGAAGGACAAACGAGAGCCTGGACTTCATCTACTTTTGCTTACTACCTCTTGAGGTGATACAGAACTACTAGTTCTTGTTTTTCTAAGCTCCTTCTTGGCCCTTAGCCTGTGCCATACGACTTCATTGTGAACAACAGATTATAAAATACCTTCCTGATACTTCCAAAGAGTACTCGGGAGTGGAAAATGCTATTTGCATAGGATCACACATCAGATTTTGTAATTTTTTTTTTTTTTTTTTTTTTTGTATTTTAGGGAAGGGTCTACAGGTTGTTCAGCGTCTCACTACTAGACTGGATTTGTAATGATCCACCTGTTCACAGCCTCTCAAGAGCTGGGATTACAGGTACGCCACCACACCCAGTCTCACCACACCTCTTTTCAGAGTGCCCTGGGGTGGGGCCAGCAAGGCAGGTCAGGATTAGACCCCTGGGCCCTGTGCCTGCTTGCAGGAGCCTTAATCCTCTGAGCTATTTGGCCAGCCCTTTATAAATTAGTTTAAATCCCATTTTCCTGTTATTCACTGCTCCAACATACAGCTCATACTTCCTCCAAATATGACAGGATGGACCACTTGAAAAATTTTTGCTTGTTAAATGTTCACAGTAGGAATTGTGCTGTGTTTTATGGTAACAATGCACAAATGCCTCAATGTTGAACAAAATTATCGTTTTCTTCTTATCTCATACTAGTTCTGTTTTTAATCCTGTGATCCCTGGAGCCTGTTAGGGTATGTCTTAGCTCTGTAAATTGTAGCTCTTCTATGATGCCTTTGTTAGCGACCTATAAGCTTTTCTACAGTAACATAGTGTAGGCCATTAAGGAGGAAGAAAGAAAACCTGTTGGAAGTTCAACAAACCTATACTGAGTTATAAAAAATGGGATCAAACTATGTCTTTTTTTTTTTTTTTTTTTNNNNACTGGGATTCAAACTCAGGATTGCTGGGTAGGTGCTGTGTCACCAAGCTTTATCCCCAGCCCCAGCTCATCTTTTTAGAAATTTTCACTCATATGTAGCCCAATATTTAGAACTACATATTAGTATTAATTTTCCAAGAGATCAGTCTGAACAGAACAGGTAGGGGATCATTATAGACCACACTTGTACAGATTGAAATGTGGCAAGTAAGCATTCTCCTTTTCTTCATTGTAAGCTAACACTGACACATATTTATATGAGTTACAGTATCATTCGGTACAAATATTATTTTTATTTTATACAAACAAAGTGAAGTACAGGGCAATGGACAGATTATTTAAAGCCATAACCTACAAGAGTCAGAATTAGGACATAGACATTGTAGTGATAGTGTTTCAGTGAGCTCAAGGTCCTGTCAGACCTCAAAATCTAACTTAGGGATTCAATGTGAAGCAATATTAATGAAGGCAGCATAGCTAAGAGAACATGCAAATTAGGGGGGCCAACAAACTAGAGAGGCAAGGTGTCCTTTAAGCCTGCAACTGTTAGGGAGAAAATCAGTGCTACCAGAAGCTGATTAGAGGGTCCACCTGCCAGAAGCAGTTGAATTCGAAGGCAAAAAGGCAACATATGAGGAATTCGGCTTGCTTGCTTTTCTGTCTTTTGACATCTTGCTACTGAAGCCTTCTACTAGCCCAACCTGCCTTTGAGCCACAGGACAAAGGAACTTGAGGGAGGTACTCTGTTGAGTCAGGAGAGAAGGCTAGAGAATGTTTAAGCGAAATGAAGAAGGAAGAATAAATAACCAGTGTACCCCTCCTCACCAAAGATTACAGAAATGCATTATTATGTCAGGAAGCACTTCCCAAGCTACTGAGCCAATCTACTCAAATGAAGATTTTTTAAAAAGCACTGAACAATGCTTTTAGTAGAGTACTGTCTCTTGCTTTTACAGAACTATTCCCCCTCAGAAATTATTCTATTTAACACCTGATAACACATCAGAATATGCACTTAGCATGACTGTTTCAGCAATTAAGTAAATGTTAACTCTCAAATTGATATGTCATTAGGTATTATGGTAGAATATTTGACTCATTGCCCTAATGGTTGCCTTTCCATTTGGAGGAAATGGCAACGCTTGTAGGGAATTGATAATAACTTAGCAAGCATTATTAAGTAATGCCACTGTTTAAATATCCTGTAGGGAAAAAGGTAAAAAAGTTAAATTATGATTCAACACAAGCAGTACTACTCATTTTGTAGAATTTGACATTTTCCTTCAGTGGCTACTGAAATGGATAGAAATGAGTGAAGAATTTTTCAGGTGAAATGGAGAAAAAAGTTCTAGTTGATTTCTGTAATGTTTCTATTTATTGTTGCATGCTGCAAGCTCATTTACTTTTAGGTTATTGTAAAGATTTATATGTATTTATTTGGTATGGGGTCTTACTATGCAGCACAGACTCATAATGATCCTCCTGTCTCAGCTGCTGCAGCCCTGGGACAGGCATGCATCACCACCAGCAAGGTAAAGTAGCATGAAACGATACTTAAGTGAGGTTTTAAATAATGTTTTTGGGGTAAAGTCTAAGAAGTTTCTGTTTCCTTGTGGAAAAATAACAGGCTCCATATTGATACAGACAAGCAGTTGAATGTTAGTTCCTTCACCCATTGGCTTTGTAACTGGAAAATTGTCTAATATTTTTAAGCTTTCATTTTTCTTGCCTATAAAAGGAGAAAAAATAATTTCCAAATTCTTAGAGCTCTTGTAAAAGTCAAATAGTTATCAATTAATATGACTTGTTTAATACATGGTATTTACTGCATAGGACTTTGCATTAGTTATCAGCAAATAGGGTGGAGTAAAAGGAAACATTGTTACTTCCTGCAAAATTATAGCTTAAAGGAAGAATAAAATGGATGTTGGTTATACAAAGATGAATCCCATTCACCAGAAATAAACAAATAATGAAAAAACAGAAAAAAATGAAATTCTTCTCTTAGCTGACAATGCTCAGGCTTCAGTGTATACATTTTTCATAAGAGCCAAGGTACAGTCATCAGGTGCCATCCACATGGAAGAGACCATGGTTCATTCAATGAATGTGTTTTTCTGCCCTTGGATTATACAGAAATTGTAATCTCTAGTAGCAAATGTCACAGAAACTGCTCTGAATATGAAGGTGGGCAAAATTCCCAGTACAGCAGAGAGTAGATAAGGCAAGCAGGTTGCAGCTTGCTAGCAGATGTCCAGGCAGGAATCATTTGAGCAGGCTGGCAAGCCTGGACATAAGCTCATGGATTTCTGGGCTGTAATTTTAGGGTACTCAGGCTGCTGTGTTAGATAGGGGATCTAGCCATGAGTATTACAAAGCCTCCCCAAAATTAGAGGCTTCTTGCTAATAAGAAAAAAAAATATTTTCCCTCTGCCTTTTGTCTCCTGATCAAAGTTATGATTACACCTCCCATGGCTTTTGCATATGATTCCCCAGGAAAAAAGAGCTGTCCTTCATCTGAGGCCATCTCGGAGTCAAAAGGTGGTGAGTGTCCTCTGGAATCAAGCAGGGTTACCTCTGGATTCAAAGACAAAGAGACTGAATGCCTTTCAGTTCTTTGCTATCGCATCAAAGAAGAGATGTGAGCAGTGTCCCCCTTCTCTGATTCTCTCAACAGGGCCTCTTACTACCGGTGCATCTCCTAACTTGTTAGACAAGGACAACACTCCCCAATACCAAGCATATGTCAGTCCCTTGTAAAGATATAGAGCATCTTTCTCTTCACAGATATTTCTAAACCACACAATGTGTGTAAGATTATTAAAGTAGTGATGTTTTTAAAAAGCATGTTTTCAATTAAAATGTTGTGAAATGCATTTTAGTATTTAAAAAATGCAAATGTTTAACAATACTCATATGTATAAACCATTTAATTTGTCTTATTTAACAAATAACATGTGATGTTTAATTTACTTTTTATTTAACAATGCTAAAATACCAAGATTTATGAACAGATAACTTTTGAAACGTTGGCTTGAGGATCAAATGAATAATAAGATGGACACCGAATTAGAGAAACACTATCAAAATAGACAAAACATTTTAGAATTTGATGTTTTGAATGTTGCACATTATGCTTTTAAAAAGCAAAATGATTTTGATAATTTTTATGTGTTTCTAATTTATGAGATAAGACAAAAGAACTCATGTTGCTCAGTGCAAGCAGTTATCCACAAAAAACCACATTAAGGATTAAACATAGCCTTTACTCCTAAACAAAAAAGCTTAATTGGAATAAATGTCACTATTTCTCTGTTTTAAACTTTTAAATGTCCTGATTTATTTTTAATCACTAGCCTTTACTTAATGCACATTGAAAAACCATTATGTAAAGTGGAGATTAAAATCTATCTCTGTCTTCTAACAGTGTTTGAAATAAAACTTTAAAAAATTATATATATATTATATTTTCTAATGCAGCTACTCTAGTGTAATTATTCATGGGCCTTTGTTCAGTCTCAAATATGCGTGGACTCAGACAATAAATACTACAGTTAATATTTCAGTATATATGGGCATATATATATATATATATAAACACATATAATTAATACATAGGCACATGTATATATGTTTGACTTATATGTACATGGATATATATCTTACATGTCTAAAATATATTTTTATGACTGTGGTAAAGATTACTGAAATGAAATAGAAAATGTTATTCATTTTGAATTTTTCATAAATTGCATTGGGGCATTTTTTTCTCCGTAACCAGTGGTTTAAGGGCCTGGGAGATGGCTCAGTGGAATAAGTGCTTCCCTGGCAAGTGCAAGGGCCTGAGTTCA
>NDGN011551727.1:7339-18132 GCA_002564285.1 Tympanoctomys barrerae | reverse complement strand
AATAAGTGCTTCCCTGGCAAGTGCAAGGGCCTGAGTTCAATCCCCAGTTCCTCCAAAAAAAAATTAAGAAAACACTGACCAATGGTTTACTATGTGTAAAAGTTGAAAAATGTATAGCTTAGAATGGAAAATTAAATTAAAATAAAATAAATAAAATTTGTTAGCTACTAGGTTTCAACCAATATCAAGGAGTAAGCAACAGAGTCAATGAATGCTTGTTTATGTGGTTTTTATTTTATTAGCTATTCATTGAAACTATATCCTTCAAGCAATTTTGGGGTGGGATAAACAGGTTTTATTAAATGGATGTATCAGTTTTCATTAAATTGAACAGAAACTTCCAGAAATCCTTCAGTGCAGAGTTTAAGAATTTCTGTTTATTTTTTCATTAATCCTTGAAAAGGAAAGAAGAGGCCAATAAAATAATAAACAACACTGGTCACATGATTGCCAGTCAAATGCACAGAAACTAAATATGAATCATAGTGAAAACTTTGGCAAGATTATTGAACCTTTTTTCCTAGTCAGTAGTACCCAGGCACACAAGAAAGAATTTGCATAAAATTTCCTGGCTTTAGAAGTCCCAGAAAACCAGTCATAAAATTCTTAATGCAAAACTCCTGATCCAGCAGGAGAGATGATCAATTCTCATTCTTTAACATTCAAATATGTTATAATTCAAATTGAGCCTGCTTTTCACTCCACTTCTTTAGCAAGCTGTGAAGTATTACAATGGAACAGAAAAAAGGATGAAGGAGTTGAGGAATTCACCAGCATCACAATTGCACTGACAAACAGCAATGTCACCCTGATAAGACCAGCCCTATATGACTGTTCAGGAGATAATAAAGAAAGTAAGATGCTTCACAGATTTTTTTAAAGCTATATGCAGAGTGGAAGTTATCCTAGTAAGACAATCCAAAATATGTAAAGTATGCCATTTAATTTTTCACATAGTAATATTTCTGGCCAAATTGTTAATTGCTTCTTATAATAAAAACACTTTTAACTCATGTGTAAGCACATGTATAAGGTATCATGTCTGCATCATGTACGATGAATAACCACTAAGACAATATGCAATGTATTAATTATTCAAACTGTGCTAGCAATTAGTTTTGAAACTGTCTCATTGCTATTTGTTTCTCGATAAAATTGTTTTTAAAAATGTGTAAGCACATATTGAGGAGAACTCTCCATTTTATCACAGGTACATCATGAGATATTTACAAGGACCTGAGCAGTTAAGCTTTTACACTGCACCATCAATGTGACTTACAGCAGAGCCAGGATGCTTACAAAAGCATTTGATTAAAATGGAGACCTCTCAGAGTCTCCTGGTAGAAACATCAGCTTAGTTTATAATGTCTTGATAATGATGTCAAAGAAAACAAAGCAACACATGCCCGTATTTATATAGATGTAGCTGAAGATATACATAATAATTAGTTTCATTATTAACTTACTAAAACCACACATAGCTATTTCTTCAGAGAATAAAATATTAATTAATGAAAGTTGGTTGCAGCAGGTAAGGGCTCTTGGAAAGCTAACATGATGAAATTTTATGAACAATAACTCCTCAATGGTCTGGCAAGATTATGATGAAGGACATGGTAGAGCAGCTTTAAAATAAATGATTATAACTGCTCTACCTAGGTAGGCATATGATTTCTAACACCCATTGCTGCACACATTTCATGCCTAGGCTGGTCAAAACATTTTTTGGGAAAGAACTCAGAACAATCATTTGTTTTGCTTCTAACAAATAATTGAGTGATGACAGACATCATGACATAGTAAGGAGCCAGACCTCAAGAGAGTCCTGGAATATCCTGTTGCAGGTCTTGCCCATGAGCAGCTATTTCCATTGTCTGTATCAAAGGTAGTGATAGAGTTAGTGACATGACTCTCAGAGAATGAAGGTTAGGTGATTCCACACCCTGAAGGATGCTGCTTGTCATATAGAAAGCACTCAGGTTGCTTATCATTATAATTTTAAAAATGATTTGAAGTTAGAAACTTCTTTACTGCTAAGAGCATGCCAGCCCCAGGTTTTGCTGAAAAGTCCTCACACACAAGTAATGTTTTCTCCTCCTGGTGATGTATGTTTAAAACTTATTTTCATTTTTATTTTACTTTAACAAAAATGAAATATTCATCTATACCCTACTTGAGGCAAAAATAATTGCAAAGGAATTCTGCCAGGCTGTGCTACAGAGGTGCAGTACATGTTCCATGCTCTCAGGCTCACAGTCTACCCATCGGCTAACTCTTGGCTGCCATCTAAGAAAACTGCAGTCGCCCCACACAGACAGTGACCAAAATAAAGTGCACTAAGGTGAGAGGAGGATTACATCTGATGCAGTGAGTTCACTGGACCAGAGAGAAAGCATGCTAGCTTTGAAACTGGCATAGGGGAAGCATGGTAGCGACTCTGAGGCTGACGGGTCCACCCCTCACAATGCACTCGCCTCCGAGTGCAGAAAGGTTCAAAACTGCCATGATCATTATCACTGAGCTGATCACTGACCAACTGTTTGGCCATCTGACCATCAATGTACAACTCTTGCTCCTTTTTTTCCCCTCTCTCTCTATTTAGGTCAGTGTCTACAGGGTCTCACTACGTGATCAGACTCATAGTTATTCTCCTGTTTTCAGCCTCCCAAGTGCTGGGATTACATGCTTACACCACCATGCCTAGTCTCAATAGTCTTTTCAGTGAACTCCAGGGGCAGGGCCAGCATGGCACACTGGGGATCGAACCCTGGTGGACGCACTCTGCCTGAGCAGGTGCTTTAGTCCACTGAGCTATCAGGCCATCCCTCAACTTTTGCTCCTTCATATGGCTCTGAGTAAGTACTTAATTTCTTTTGGTTTTCAATTCCTCACCATTAATATAACTATAAATTTTAGAAGACCTGCTTTATTTGGACAATTAGGTAAGTAATTGCTCTCACACAAATTTCTTAAGACTTTGTCGATATTCCCCAGTTAAATATCTTTCTATCTCCCTTCCAGGAGCAACCAATACTGACACCGGTACATCAGCTGACATCTCCAATGCTTAAATTAACCCTTCAAATGATTGAGACATATTTCTGAGTGGATACAAAAACCAGCTGTGGCCAAAATTAGATTTTAATGACTTGATGCAACTGTTGTATTTGTTACTTACAAAGATAATTTGGAATCTGGACCAAATTTGATATTAGGTCATTAAAAAAAAAAAGAAAAAGAATCGGGACCAGGGAGATAGCTCAGAAGAATTAGTGCTTGCCTGGCAAGTGCAAGGGCCTGGGTTCAATCCCCGGTTCCACAAAAAAAAAAAAAAAAAAAAGAATCTTGCCAGTTGTAAACTAGATATTTTGGTGTCTGTTAGTGTCAATCTGTATATCAATAATTCAGAAGCAGATAAATCAAAACAAAAATTCACTTTATCTGAGTACATAGCCCAAAATTTTTTTTTCATGTATTTGGATGCTGCAGGGTCTCACTACACAGCTCAGACTCATGGTGCTCCTCCTGCTTTCAGCCTCCCCAGCTTTGGGATTACAGCTTGTGTCACTATGTCCCCAGACTCTGGCTGGCTTAGCCTGCACTGGTAGCAGGGCTGGCAAGGCACATGTTGTCAGGATCGAACCGTAGTCCCTGTGCTTGCCTAAGCTTGCCTAAGCAGGTGCTTTAGTCTGCTGAGCTATCTCACTGGCCCCAAAGGTTTCTAAAAATACCTTGTTCATATATATGACACAATAATTTTAAAAATTATTTTTCTCTTTTGTTTCTTGATAGCTTCTCCCAAGAGATGCCTTTTGCATTATTTTTTGCCTTCTTGTTCCCACATTTCTTATCATATGTCCATCAATATGATTCAGCATAATATAGCCCATAAATAGCAGATGCCCAATAAATGCATTAGTTAACATGAACAGAATTCCATTTTAAACTTGTGTGACATCTTCTCTCTAACCAGTTAATCTAAGTTATAACGGAATTTACAAGGGCTATGCTTACCAGTGTGCATCTGAGCCAAGTAACCAACCTAAAGTCCCAGTGGAAAGAACTATGGTCCTCAACAATTCTGACTGCCAGTCCTAGCCATGTGTAACTCCTGGTCTTAAGGAAAAGCAGTCATAACTCAGAGAAAGAACATTGTTGGAGCTGGAGACATAGCTCAGCGGTCTAAGCACCTTCCTGGCAAGGGCAAGGATCCAGGGTTGATTCCCAATGAGGACAAGCTGTATAGTGAGACCCTGTACCAAATAAATAAATATAAGATTTTTTTTAAATTTAAAAATGAAAGAATATTTTTTCCAGGAGAGCCTTAAGTCACACACAGATGAGCTCTTGTGGTTTCATGTAAGGAACACAATTCCAAGCTCCTCAATTTCTTTAGGCTAAAAATGAAAGTACACTAGTGACTCTTCAGCTCCACCAATTTATATCTGAATGCTTTGTCAGTATTTATGGATATTCTTTTGCTTTAATTTGGAAATCCTATGTACTAATTATTATTAAGTCATTCTATCTATCACACCAACAGTGAGTTCACTGACTAAAATGATATATTATAACCTCCCATTAAAACATAAAACAGATGAAAGATACGATGAGGACATAGAGAACCATGAATCTGACTACACTGAGCAGGTAACTGTCGACAATTTTAACATATATTTAATCCTTATCAGGCTATCTACTATATTTAAAAATGGTACTCAGTGGTTATTTCAATAAAAAATGACAGAATCATGGTTCATCCTTGAAGACTCATAATGAAGTGCATTCACCCTTCTCAAGGCTGGGTATATCTCCAGACCTTTTTCAACAATCTTTTAAGCCAATGGTAGCAACTGTTTGGGTGTCATTAATGCTTTTGTGATGAAAAGAACCACATGTTATTGCAAAAGGCTTTCTTCCACGATCCTTCAGGTAAGAAAGAGACTGCGTTTCCTAAAGTGAGGGCAGCCTGAGCTACAAAAGCATCACAGCCTCCCTCAGGCTAAGACTGCTGAGCCTTTTCACTGATCTCACTGACATTTATCCTTAAGAAAACTAACACTGGTTAAACCAAGCCTACTCTTTAGTATGCCAAGCTAGTGAAAAGAAAAGTCATGAACAAACAGAGTAATTTTAGACCTCCACAGACCCAAGATATTCCTTCTATAAGATAATCAAGAAGCCATCCCATAGTCTGGGGCTATGCTTGGAAGCAGAATTCATACAAAACAAATTTAGAACAGAAAGACATATTTTCAGATGAATATATTATAGGCAACAGACATGAGAAGCTTCTAGTTGCCTTCAGATCTGCACAGGTGCAATGGATTGTGATAACTGAAACAGCAGGACAACGATGAGCAGTGAGTCACCTGGAATGTGAGACCGTTTTTTGTGGACTACGTACTCCAAAATGCTATGAGAAACATACACTTCTTATTTTTCTACATAGGTGTAAATATTTATATGTTTCAAAGATGAAAGACCATATACACTTGTAAGTAATCACCCCTACACTGTTTCCCCATTAAATTGCTTTTTCTACTTCTTAGCAAAATAGCACGGCTTTAGCTATAGAAATGTGCTCTTTCCTAATGCAGGCAGCAATTCAAGCAGGTGGCAAACCAGTGCCTAAATCATCAATAAAAGTTCTTGGAAAAATAGGCATCATCCTGAGCCCATCAGTGTAAGACGACCAGGAATCAAACTATAGTCTGAAATATTATTACTCATTGCAGCAGGGGAGATCATGAAATAGAAGAGCCATAGATTATTGCACTAATAAAAGACAGTAAGACTAGGGATTACAGAGAATATTTAAGTGCAGTAGTGCTTCTGTAGGCTTAAAACAAAGCGAGACTGTATCTAGCAGTCACACCCTATCTGGACCACACAGTTGACTCCAGGTCCTCTCTTCTTTGGAACCACAAAGTTGAAATAGATGTGGAACGCTATGATTTGAAGCACTGATCTGAAGTTCTGAAAATTGGGGTGTACACTGAGATTGCTACACTGTTATAACACCGTAACTTAAGTTTTCCAGACTGGACTGAGATATTACATTTTTACACGTAGAATTTTAAACAGCGAAGTTTGATATTCTGTAATGTGAAAGGGTAAGATGCCTCAGTGAGTAAAAGAGTTGCACAGTAGCCAATAGAGTGAGCAGGAGAGGATTTCCATAGTCCCTCTAGCACGGTCTGTGCTTAGCATACATGCTGTTTCCCTCCTCTCTGTCATGGGTCTAGCTGTGCTCCCACGGCTTCATGTTGTCATAGATGGGACTTTTCAGGTGCAGCTCCATCTAAATAAAGTGTGTGAGGCTAGGATTAAAGGTGTGCCATTGCTGAAGGAGTCCACTGATTCTTTTGGCATTGTTCTGGGTAGGGCTAAGGTGTCCCAGCTAGAGACAATATAAAAGGACAGAAAGAACCTATTGCCATTTGCTGCTTGATTCTTCCCTATTTACTGCCTTCTTTCAACACGAAGTGTTTTTCCTTTGTGATGCCCCACTGCCATGCCACCCTGCCCTAGAACCAGCCAACTGTAAACTGAGACCTCTATAAACCATGAGCTAAATAAATCTGTAACTTTGGGTGTTGGGTACATTGCCTTAAGAAGGAGAAAAGTAACTAACACGCCTTTTTTTTTTCTCTTGATTTTATATTTTTCTATCCTTCCAGCCTGAAAAATGGCTTACATACTTTCACTTTCTCATTCAAAATTAACTTTTACTTTTTCAATATACAATCTATATAATCATAGAGAAAAATTGAAACAGAGAAATAGGAGAAAGACAGAGAAGAGAGAGAGGAGAGAGAGAGAGAGAGAGAGAGAGAGAGAGAGAGAGAGAGATTAAGAGATTTCAAAACTAATTGGTAGAGTTTCTTTTACTTTCCACTTAGGCTTAACTTGATACCAAATTCCTGTTTTAGCCCTTTGTACTGCTAGTAGTGTATAAAATTCCCAGTTGTTTTGTCAACCAAAGTTTTAACATGAATTTAATGCTGTAAACTCTCATGCTGCTAAGTAAAGAATATAACAATTTGAAATAGTGATTAATAATAAAATAATAAAATTATTACAGTAATAATATAATATAATAATTTAGAAGATCTTCATGTTGGAAAGACAAATAAGTTAGAGTGACATAAGTCTATTAAGCACTTAAAAATGCAAAATTATACATGTCGAATTTGAATTTTTAGTAAAAGGCCTTTTTAAAAAAACCCTGTCTCTTTTTGAGACAGGGTTTCTCTATACTGTTCAGACTGGTCCTAAATTCACTTCATAGTCCAGGCTGGCTTCAAACTTGGCAAAGATCCTCCTACCTCAAACTCCTGAATGTTGGCGTTACAGGCATGTGCCACACAACCAGAGCAAAAGCTAATTTTTTAATGGAATTCCTTATGGTCAACAATCACCCATAGAGTCAGGCTATTTTATTTATTTATATATTTATTTATTATTTATTATTTATTTATTTACTTATTTTTTTGTGGAACTGGGGATTGAACTCAGGTCCTTGTGCCTGCCAGGGAAGCACTTATTCCACTGAGCCATCTCCCTGGCCCCAAGTCATGCTATTTTTAAAAAAATTTATATTCACTCTTTCTTTGTGGTATCACTTTCCACAATTTCAGCTACCCATAGTCAGCCACAATTTAAAATAATAAATAGAAAGCCCAGAAATAATTAACTCATAAATTTTAAATTACACGCTGTTCTGAGGAAAGTGATACAATTTCACACCACCCCACACTACCCCACAGTCCATAGTGCCTACTCTGTTAATGCTCCTTGGCTGTTAGAATCATTTAGTAGTTGTGTAAGCTGCTAGATTGATTGGTCTGGTATCACAGCAATTGTGTTCAGGTACCCTTATTTTAGTAAACAATAATGACAGAGTGCAAGATTAGTGATGCTGGCAAATTGATATGCCAGAAAGATGTCTTAAAATGAAAGTTCAAATATCTGTACTGAATAAGGAAAGAAAAGTTGTATGCTAAAATTGTTAAAATCTACAGTAAGCATAAAAGTTCATCCAGATAATTTTGAAGAAGAGAAAAGATATCTATGTTAGTTATGCTGTCACACCTCAAGCTATAAAAGCTACCCCTGTGGTCTATAAGTGCTTAAAAAAAGATTAAAAACAAACAAACAAACAAAATCTTCATGTGGGTAAAAGACATGAGCAGAAAATATGTTCTGGTACATGTTATGTCAGAAAGCACTGAGCCCTATTGAAGACTTTAGCGAGGAATGGAACTTAGAAAACAAGCCAGCTATTGCTAATAAGGCATGATTACACTGTTTCAATAATAGGTTTTGAATTGAAAACATAAAAGTCATTAGATAGATTCTATTTGCTGATGCCATATTTACAGTGTAGTTGAATTGTTGTGCCTAATTTATACATTAACTTTTATTAGAGGTGCGCATATGTAGGGAAAAAATCACAGTGTATATAAGGTTTAGGGTTATCTGTGGTTTGGGTTGTTCAGTAGAAGTCTGGGAAATTACAGCCTCTACATAGAATGGGTTTGGTGACTGTCTCTTTTCTTCAAAGACTAACATTTACTAAAATTAATACTACTATAAACCAAACATCAGCTGCTTTTTTTTTTGCATAGTTGTAGTCCCACAAATATTTGCTTTTCTATAGAAAAATACACTCTGAATATCTTTGTATTGAGCAATGTTACATAATATGCATATTTCCTGTTTTGTGAACGTGAGTAAATCTTTTAAAAGTGGTGGTTCTCCTTCTATGTACTATTTAGAGTAGAATTGAGAGACTGAATAGTTCTAGAAAATAGGGAATTTATTCCTTTCTATAGACTCAAGTCTGAACCTGACTCCCAATGTCCACTCTCACCCTCTCCTTCTTCCTTTAATTGTACATACACACACACACTCGTGGTAATGCACCTAGGTAGGATTGAGCAAGATATGAGGCTCGGATGCAAAAGCATTTTCTTGGATTCATCGGTAGAAAGACAAGAGGTTGATAGAGACAGAAGCTATAAGAAAGCAGATGAAATTAGAAGATGGAACTCATGAGATGACCATGATTGATCTGGGTATGATGAGATATTTACTATGTTGACTTGAAGAGCCAGGATATTGGTTCAAGGTTAAGATGGGACTTCTGCCTATAGATTGGAAAACTGGATTGGAGATCCTGAAGACAGGTCTGAAGAAGATTTGATTGAAATTATTAATAATGTCTATTGAGTATCTTGATAAAATATCAACATTCATTAGAAATTCAATTTTATGGTAAGAACAAAATCTTTTGAGAGGGCATATACATATGTCCCTTTTTCACAATAAGTATATAAAGAATCCAAACTAATTTGAATGCTGTCATGTACCCTGTGGGGAAAAAATTTGGCTTTGAATAAAATAATTTCTAATTATAGAACTTAGCTTCTTTATAGACATTATTCTTTTTTTTAGAGGGATTTATTGGATCAATTACAAACAAAAGGAATTATTTACTATTATGTAGGTAGTGATACACATTAGTTTATAAATATTGAGCAGCTCTTTAGCAGGCTAATAAAAAGAGCACACTGCATTGTCCATGATGCTTGCTCAAGTCCTGAAAAATATTAAAAGATTATGCTTTCTTCATTAAGAACTTCATATCTAATATTATTATTTAATTATTTTTTCTTCTCAAGAGCAGAAGGAACATAAATCAAGCACATTCTTAACCCAGGTTTGGATGTCATCAAATTAAAGAAAAAAAAAAAGAAAGTTGATCCCAGAGATCACTCGTGGAAAATATTTGATTCCACAAGTTGATTTGCTAGAATGGTTGGTTGTCTATGGAGTTGACAGTAGAGATGATAAACATCGAGTTTCTTCATTGCATGCATGACAAACTTAATGGAAATGATTTGTACTTAGTCGTATTTCTTTGTGGACTGTTTTCACTGGAACAATAAAGCAGTAAAGCGCTAAATGAAGTTTAACCCCAACTGTAAGCATGTAATGTTCACATCATTACAGTAATAATAGAGACATAAAGAGCTGCCATAAAATAAGCAGGATTAAAAAGAGTCCCATGTCTTGATAAGCTTATTAGAATACTCTCTTGAATCATATATAAATATATATAATAATATATATGAATATATATATAGTGAACTTCTTAATTTCATTGTAGGAGATAGGTTATGATGCATTACAGTTTACACAAATAAAAGTCTTACAAAGCATTGCATCTATAAAGCATGAATATAACTTATTGCTCTGGAAAATGATAAAACTACTTATTGTGGCAGCTGTGATTTATTGAAGCAATTCAAATATACTTGGAAAGTATATTAGCTTTGCCTCTGCCCACAAAGGGCATATTTGAACAGAGCAGGACACTCCAATGATAAATTACAGACTAGAACCAAATGAAGGCAATTGGCACATCAAGTGCCTAAAGGTTCCAAATTCTAGCAAGAATGTATATTCCACAATTATCCTTCACATGCAGTGGCATGTTGGGCTGGCAAAGAAGCAAATTAGCATCTTATTGTTGTATTCAGTGATAGCAGTTGTTGTTTCTTTTTAATAACAAAGCTTTACTTGTTTATATCAATAAAGAGATTGGTACCTCTGTAATGCAGTCAGAATTACCATAAATCTCTGGGCCACTACAATCCTTAGTTGTGGAGATTTACAAATTAGTTTCAGAACAGATCTTGGCAGAACTGAATGAATAACATCCAAAATGCCCAATGTTCTTTTCAAAGAAGAGAGAGAGAGAGAGAGAGAGAGAGAGAGAGAGA
>NDGN011551719.1:14338-30752 GCA_002564285.1 Tympanoctomys barrerae | reverse complement strand
AACTCAGGCCCTTGCACTTGCCAAGGAAGTGCTTACTCCACTGAGCCATCTCCCTGGCCCCCTAGCCCATGGGTATTAAATCAGAGCTGGACTTGTGTTGCAAAGCAGCAGCCAAGACATGCTCAGTAGACCCTGGATGATGGGCCCTGCTCAGTCCACAGATAGCCAGGTGTTGTGTTTGGTCTCCCTTTGGTTAAGTACAAAGAAGTACAGCAAAAGTCAAGGCACAGGGGTGGAAGAGAAACAGAATGGTGAAATGCAAAAGGTAAGTCACACAGCTCAGATGTGCATTATCACCTTAAAGTAGGAATCCTGTGACATTAAGGTTAGTGGGCAGGACTGCATGTGGGAAACTGCAAGAGGCCCAACTGTCCTTAAAATAACACAGGCAACAATGGATGATCCTAAGGGAAGAGTCAGAGCAGCACCATCCTCCCACACAGGTACCATTCCAAAATATATCCAGAAAGAGAAGTTACCCACAGCACAGCAGTGTGGACCCACAAAGGAGAGGAGATGAGTGTGTGGGAGCTCTTCTACCACTCACCTGAGTGGTTCTGGAGAGTCTGGGCTTGGCCATCTTTGGTAGGTGTGATTAGTTCCCAAATGAAACTCTTGATCTTCTCGTCCCCCTTATAATGTTTGACACAGTACACCAGCAGGGCCCGGCAAATCATCTCCATGTCCTTCTCATTCAGGTGCCACTTGAATCGTCCATGAGTCAGGATGTCCTTCCATCGGCCCCAGCTGATGGCAGAAATACAAAAGGGCATTGGCAGGAGAAAGGGCCAGGCATTAAACCTCTACACAGCAGGATAAACAAGAGTCAAATGTACGTTTCATCTTCTTTTGGGTCTATTAATCACCTTGTGATCTTTTTCCTGAAAGGTCTTTGAAAACTGCATCAGTGCAGGACACCAAGTATCACTGAGGTTATCTGAATAATGGACCCTGAGAACTTCATACGGCTTCTAGGTTATTAAGAAAGGTTGGACCAAAATATTGGAAGCAGGGAGTAAGCAGAACTGAAACAGTCCACTGCAGCACTCAGAAGCAAGGGTTAGCTTAGAGCTGAGCCTTCCATTTGTAAAGAGGCAGAGCCATGCACATACATGCCTTGACTATAACATCTGTTACACTGACTATATATCCTTGGGGAGGAAAAACGCAGGAAATCAGCACCAGGCAGCACATTAGTATCAGAAATTTGCTGTGACAAGCATTTGAGAAAATCATAGCACCTGTACACTGTGACTGCAAAGCACACAGCCACTCAGGGATTCTGGGTAGAAAGTACGGCACTCTCTTAGCAGCCCTGTAACTACAGAGGACTTGGAGAGACACAATGAACAAATCTAAAGGGTGAAAAATGGGAAAACAACAGCACTATCATATCAAGAGGAGCCAATACCTACCCAAAGATGAGCAAATTCTTCTCTACTCGGAAGCACTCAGCTCGGAGGTAGCGCCTGGCTTTGTCATTGAGGCGTCTGGACCGTGTGGGTCTTTCATCGGAGTCACTGTCTAACTCTGAAAACTCCATAAGCTCATCCTCCTCAAATGAGTTGTAGTGCTTGGTCTGCTTTCTTACGCGAGGCCGGTCGATCACTAAGCTTTCCTAGAAATGAAGAGGTCTGTTGGCGAGAAGGTCCTTCTTTTCCCCACTGTCATCACAATGCACAAATATATCCTGCTGCCATTTCTCTGGGCACATTACAGAAAGAACCACCCCATCTGATCCTCTGGCAGGAAAGGCACTTCTCTGCACACCTGTTGTCTCCATGACTACAGGAGAAGCACAGGGGATCTTCTGGCACTTGCTCAAGCTGGCATGTTCCCTGGCCCCTAGGGCTGCCAGGCACCATCTGCTGTCATCCTAACAGGGGTATGGGTAGGTAAAGTCTGTGAGCACCTAGACTGGCAGCCTGCTCTTGTCAACAAAGACTAGAGTGGTGAGCCCTAATTGTTGTGCTAGCTTGAACAAAGCAGGCTATGCTCTGGATACAGGACAGGTCAGAGAATTCCATATGTGCAGCAACTTTCTAAAGATAAAATATACATCCTTCTGCTTCATTATCTGCCTACTCTGGTACTAACCATTAACCTCTTGTCTTTTGCTTCAACACAAAATCCCTAGCTCAGGAATCTCACTCATTCTGGTGGCTCCCCTGACCGTACCTACCGCCTTCTCTAATTTCATGATTTCCTTTTCTTCACCCCTTCCTCACTCCTTCCAGGGCCAGGATAAACCCCTGCACACTCTTTCTTAGTCCAGACAGCCAATTAATTGCCCTGCTTTAATGACCTTGCTTTTCACCTTGGCATGTGCCCATGACTTTTTGCTGCCTACAGGGCAAGAGCTCTTTTCTTTTACTCATCATTCTATGCACAGTGTCTTCTTGATTATGATACTGTAAAACACTTAAAGCAGATTACTAAGAGAGATTCAGAATTTTTTTATATAAGAGGGGAAAGGAACATTTCTATTTAGAGAAAGGAAGCTGGATTAAGCAAATGCTGGAGGGCTTATTAAAAAAATAGTTATAGTTGGCTGTTGACTTGGCTAGATATAAGTAGGGACTGTCTCATGGGCTTGTGGGCCCACAAGAGTTCAACACCCACCTAAGATAGCTGAAAAGGATATGTACTTATCCTAATGTGAGGTCATGGGTCAGAATCCGAGGTAGGGAAAATAGCATTTTATAGGTGCCTCATAGTTGACTGGGTACCAGTGCCAGTTTTATGTACAAACGTGGCATCCTTCCTGCAATATAGGCTTTAGCACTTTTATTTTTCCACTTGAGGTGGTTAGTTCAATTACCTTGCCCAAAGGCATACTCTGGTTTCATTTCAGAAACCCAGAAACTTGACACAGGAAAACACCTCATGTCAGGGATTGTGTGATGGCATGAGACAAGAGGCGCAATTTGCTCCCTCTGGTCAGTCCCAGCAATAATTCCCTTTGAGGAACCTCCCAGAGATTCAGCAGACTCTATGTCCCAACAACCAACTGCAGAATTATACTGTTGTGTATGTGCTCAGCATGCTTCAAGTGTGTTACAACAGTATCTCAGTTAAGAACCAAAACTTAGGATTAAATAATGACGAGTGGTATAGAAATTGATGGAGACATTAAAAGTGGTCAGTGAAATAAAATATGCTGTACCTTTTCATTCTTTGCTTCAGTGTCCAGTTCAGCTATTTTAGCCCATTTCTGCCAAAAGTTAGGGTCATCTAAGGAAATATCTGTCCGGTTTCCTGAAGCCACAAAGCTAGCCTGTGAAGGAAGTAAGAGTCAATAACTGTGCTTGAACAAGGTACAAATAAAACTTATTTAAAAAGCACTAGAAAGTTAAATATATTATCTACCTACATCAAAACCCTCTACTTGTGCTTCAAAAATAAATGTGAAAATCAAATTTTAAAGATTGGATGAGGAATTCGTAATTGCAGCTGAGATGGTTTGTGGAACTTAACATATTCCTGCCAACTTGAATGTCAGGTAGCATGTGTGTGGCTGTGCCATTAGGTAACCTGTATCACTGGTGGTACAAACATGTTTAAATCACTTTTACTGGTCTTTATAAATAAAAGTCTAGACAGGGGATAAAGTTCAGTGGTGTGAGCGTCTGCCTGGTAAGTGCAAGGTCCTGAGTTTGATCCTTGGTACCACCATAAATAAATAAATAAATAAATAATCTATAAATGGACCAAAACGAGTTAGTTGCTTGAATCTTAATAATTATTGCCCAGCCATCTTGGCGGCTGCTCCTGGTTGAGGGTCGTCCGCACCTAAGATAGGAAGATAGTGGCCGCAAAGAAGACAAAAAAATCTCTGGAGTCCATCAACTCTAGGCTCCAACTTGTGGAAAATACGTGCTGGGGTACAAGCAGACGCTGAAGATGACCAGACATTGAAGATGACCAAGCGAAATTGGTCATCCTTGCCAACAACTGCCCAGCCTTGAGGAAATATGAAATAAAGTACTATGCTATGTTGGCCAAAACTGGTGTCCACCACTACAGCAGCAACAATATCAAACTGGGCACAGCATGTGGAAAATATTACAGAGTGTACACACTGGCAATCATTGATCCAGGTGATTCTGATATCATTAGAAGCATCCGGAACAGACAGGTGAAAAATAAACCAAGCAGAATTTTTCATTAATAAAACCTGCCACAGCTTGAAAAAAAAAAATTATTGCCCAAATAGAACACATTAATTCTGTGCATACAAATTAAACATTATTATAATAATCAACAAATTTATTTCATTAAATTTATTTACATTTGCTAAGTTTTTAAAAATGTATTTGGTACAAGGTCCACTGAATCTCACTACGCAGATTGGACTTACAGTGATGCTCCTGTGTTTCAGCCTCCCAGACGCTGGGATTACAGGCATGCTCCACCATGCCCAGTCTCAATCACCATCTCAGTGTGCCCCTGGCACAGCAGGCCGAGGATCAAGCCCCCTGCCCCTGTGCCTGCCTAAACAAGGGCTTCAAACTGCTAATTTATCTGGCCAACCCTCAACATCTGTGAATAGTTTATCAATAAATCTCTAAATTTCAACATGGAAATCTTACAAGTAACCCATTGCTGGTATATATAATATACATTTACAAGTACAAGTTAGCTGTATTAAAATTTTTTTAATAGCATTTTTTTTGGGGGGGTACTAGGAATCAACTCAGGACTCTGGCAGATGCTGCACCACTAAGCTAAACCTCTGGCCTTTAACAGCATTTTAACAAATTCACAACCATAATTTGGTATGTCTTGATAGTGAGTGTCTGTGGACTTAAAATTGCACCATCTAATGTTAACTAGCTAACCACTGGTGGTTCACCACCCAATGGGACAGTCTTGCATGAACCGCCAGTGGTAAAAGCCATAAGGAATGGCCATATTCAAATCAGAGCTGCCCAGCATATAAACTATGGCTTCCTTGTGAACATATTAAACTTGGAAGCAGGAAGAAGCCCCTGGAAGACAACAGCAGTGTGTACCTTGGTATACAACACTAGTATTACCTGGTGACTAGTTTTAAGATTCTGCTAGATTTTTCTTCTAGTTCAACAATTAACCACACGTTTGCTCTAGAAAAGGCACTGAAGCAACACACTGCTCATGTTTCTTTCTATAAAGCACAGAACTTCCTGCAAAAAAGCCCTACAATAGTTAGCAAACAGGAGACTGAACCTAACAGGTCTCAAAAGTCACAGATGAAACAGCAGAGCCTACAGTCAGGGAAACCTGAGAATGATCTGTATACTTCTACAGCCAGTGACCTAGATAGCACAGGAAGGAGGTCCCAAGACTAGAAGCTAGTAATCCTATGTAAAATCTTTTTTCCTTGAAATGAACAACACGCTTGCTTGAGTTTGGAAACAGACTGTTCACTGAAGTGCATTCTCTGACAGTGATCAAGGAGTACTCTTCAAGGAAATCAAGAGAACTACTCTAAGGTTCTGGCGCAGTCCTTGTGAAGAGTGGGCAGAGTCAAGTGCAGACTAGTATCTGCCTTCTTGCTAACCATGAGTTCTCTAGGTTCAGTGTTCTTTCATAGCCCCTCACTATTGACCTTCTTTAAGCATCTGCGTGTCTAGAAAGTCACAAAGATGGGCCAGGGAGACAGTTAAGCAGGATAAGTGCCTGCCGGCAAGCACAAGGTACTGAGTTCAATCCCCAGTACCACCAAAAAAAAAAGAAGAAAGAAAGAAAAGAAATTAACAGAGACCACATGTGCAGGCATACAATTCCCAGAATTTACATTTGGAGAAACCAAAGGTTTGCTAACGAGGGTTGATGAATAAGTGTTATTTGTTCTTTTCCTACCCACATTACAGAAGGCCCTGTACCTTGGCAAACGTGGACCCTTTCCCTTCGGACTGTATGGTGATGGTGTGAGTTCTCCTTTGCAGAATTTGGTCTATATCTTCTTCACAAAACTTGGAACCTTCGTCCTCCTCATCCATCAAGGCTCCATATGCACCTTTCCGGAGCAAATCCTCCACCTCCATTTTTGAGAGCTGTTGTACCTGAACAAGTTACCAGAGGCTACTCATATGGCGGTAAACATACAGGAAAAAAAGCCTCAATTCTGGCCTTACGGCTCACTATTCAGTTTCCCTACTCACTATATATATCAGAAATAACAAAGGATGGAAACAGCAAACGTGGAAAAAATCAAAACCCAGATAAAAGGTATTCTGCATTTTTTCTGGGGAGGGCAAATAATTCTCTATAGGCACCTCTGGAATAAAGTCCAAATCATGGCCCAAGAGCCCTATCATTCTTTAGGATGCTGGTTATCAAATGTAATAAGCAGTTAAACTATGTACCATTGAAGAGGATATATGTGATATATCAAAAAAAGTTTACTTTGAGATTGTATCTTTATTTGTTTCGTTTTGTTATTTTGTGTTTTAGGGAAGGGTCTACAGGGTGTTCTAGGTCTCACTATTAGATCAGACTCATGGTGATCTGCCTGTTTACAGCCTCCCAAGAGATGGGATTACAGGTGCTTTCCACCATGCACAGTCTCAACTGCCATCTCAGTGCACCCTGGGGGTGGGGCTGGAACAGCAGGCAAGCCTGGGGATTAAATCCCTGGCCCCTGCTTGCTGGCGCTTTACTCCACTGAGGTATTTGGCTGGCCTGAGATTGTATCTTTCAAAACTTCCAGATGTACAAAATAAGCTGAAGAATGATTTATTATTAAACAAATATATTACTGTTGGAAGTGATGTCATTTCCTAATTACAAAAGGGATCCCGTGGCAAGTGTTACCTTCTCAACTACTTGTTGAAAACAGGAAAAGGGATTCAAAATGCCCTTCCCTGCTTTTAATTAAGAATCTGATTCTTGTATCAATCACAAGACAGAATTCTTTAACTCTACAACAGATGTACAGCTAGGAAGATACAGAACATCTGCACTGAAGATGAACTGCTTAGAAGTTTTAATTCCCAATCTTTGATGCCTTAAACCCAGAGATTAAGGAGATATTTTGTTGCTTGGCTATACTTTAAGACGATTTAAGAATCTTAGCTATAATTTTAATCCCTTTCTTGAGGGAAAGAAAACATTTTAACTGCCACAGCTGCTAATTTATTCATTCATTATTCACTGACCATGCTCCACGGAGCATCTTTAATATGCCATGCACCGTTAGGGTTGATGGTAGACATAGACAACACTATGATACCAGTAAGAAGCTTGAAGTCTGAGATGTAACAAATACATATTTACACAGTAAGAACATTAAAATCTACTGGCTTCTAAAGGGCATGGTTAAAAACTGTTTTCTACAATACTGTATTCTGGGCAAACCTTTTGCAAATCCGCTCCTACATATCTCCCTTATCCATCTATAAAACGCACAGACCTGATGGCACATTATTCTCTACTGAAGAGAATTACCCAACTTGACATGTAGCTGACTCAATATAGTGAAAGGACTCCAGAAACAGCTGTCAAGAGAACGCCCAGAGAAAGCTGCGCTGCAGAAGCGCTCCTCACACTTACGCCATTGGTGCCACCCTTTCGGTTGATGTCCTGAAGAACGGCCTTGTCCAGGCCCAGCTTTAGACTGGCCTTGTCAAACATTTCCCGCTCATAGGAGTTCCGCGTGATGAGGCGATATACCTTCACAGCTTTGCTCTGGCCAATTCGGTGACATCGAGCCTGAGCCTGGGAAAGAGGAGGGTCAAGAGCCTGGGAATACGAGAGCGCGCACAGGGAGTGTGGGTGGCCAGGTCTTGCAGTTACATGCCACAGGACTGGGTTCAGAACAGAATTCCTCCAAGTGGCAGCTACAATCTTGGGATCACTCATTTCTTCACCCACTGTTCACTGACTACTACCAGAAACACAGTGAAGCAAAGAGAAGCTTGTGGTTTATGTGTGGGCACCTGAGAGGTCATACTCATTCTTGAAAGGTGTCCTCTCTTGGAAATGCCCCAGAGGCAGTGACACCACTTAAATATAAAATCATAAAATTTTGCCATGAAAAAGTTTAAACAGAGACAAAAAGAAAAGTACAATGGCCTCTATGGACAACTTTGTTTCTACCATGCTCCTACTCTCCAAGACTGTGAGGAGGCAAATCGTAGGCATCATTCAGTTTTATCCTTGTGTTTTTGTAAAGTCTGTTGCAAAACATGTCATATCACCATTGCTACACTCAAACAAATTCTTAGTACCGACCACCTGAACAGTGTTCCAAACCTTCCTGCTTATCTTGTAAATTTTTTCAAATTTGCTAGTTAAATGAGAAATCAAATAAGCCTATACACTGCAATCAGGTGTTATTTCAAGTCTATCCTACCTTTAATCACTTTTTTCAAAAGCAATGTGTCAGTTAAAGAGAACAGGTGTTTGTCTTATCATTTTCCACAGTTAATAATCTTGCTGATGGCACTTTGTTGTGTCACTGAACCAGTACCTCTATTCCTTATTTATTCTCTACACTGAGTTTTATCTTGATACCTGACTAGGCTAAAATCTGATTTTTGGCAAAATATTTCACAGGTGAGCTTTCGATTTCCATGAAGAGGCATATGTTATCTGCTTGCCTCTTTCCAAACCAATCTTAGTACAGAGACCCAGTGATCATGGGGGGTTATGTTTCCTCTCATCAGTTTTTTCCTTGGCCACCCTGATATACTGTTAATAATAGGAAGACATGCTAGACATTTTAGCCCCTTTATTTAACCAGTTTCCAAAATTATCCTCCAATGTGAATACTGAACATTTTTATTATTAGTTTTTAAATGAAATACAATGAAGCCATGTGTTGAACTATATTGCTATGCTTCTATTCCACCGCAGTAATTATTCTCATTGCTACTCATACACAATCCATATGAGTCTCTTCAGGTTTTGAATTATTTAAACATAGTCCAGTCAACTACAGAAGACTAAAATAAATTCTTTCTGTAGTGTTAAGAATGGATTTGGTGCAACTAGTATGAAGAATGATTAGGCATGTGAAGAAGTTTTCATACATACATACAAGTATAAAAATAGATGTGGCTAAGTATATACAGGAAGTCCTTGATTTATGAATGAGTTCAACTCCAGAAGAACGTTTATAAATGGAATTTATTCATAATCCAACAAAATAAACCTTATACAGTACACCTGTGAAAGTTTGCAACTTGAATGTTTGTAAATTGAGGATTCACTGTGTTTATGTTTACATATTGCATTATTTCAATAGTCTCTGATAGACAATGGTCCTTGATAATTTCCTTGCTTTCATCATGCGGCATTCTACTCTTGAACATTTTTTGCTCACACTTGGATCAACCTGCTTGCTTAAAGGAGTCCTAGATTCTTTTAGCAGGAAATTTTTTTTTTTCCTAAGTGGAGGAGTGGCCACAGCAGGCATGAGTGAGGTTTTCAAATGTCCCTGGAGATACGGGTCCCTTCTTGCTTCGGAGAGAGGTGGCCCAAAGCAGGGAGGAATGTGGTCCTGGCTCCTTTGGAAGTTAATGTCAGAGCAGGACTGAAGCCTTGGACTCTTGCTCCATTGTTTTCCTATGATTCTAGAGTCCTGAATAGTAAACAATGGCTCTGATGCAGAGCTGATTAAAAGGAAGCTGGTACACTAGCAAGTTTAAACTCAAAGGTACGGGGCCCAGAGAAAGGGACTGACTCAGGGAAGATTCTAAGTCTGCATGATCCCTGGACAAGAAGACTCCCTCCCCTCCCCTGCCCTCAAATTCCTCCTAGCTTCATGGCTGAAAACCACAACAGAATCCCTACAACTCAGTGCTAACATGGTATAAAGAAGGCTGGTAAGCAGTGGGAGAAGGCTGGTAAGCAGTGGGACTAAGTTGGGGCCAATAGGGATGGAGACATGGGAAAGACCAGCATAGCAGGGCCCAGAGAAAGGCAGACCCCAGGCTGAGAAGGAGACCCCTGGCTTAGGGCCAAACACTGGATGTTGCCTGGCCCACTGTGTTGTAACAGCCCTCTCAGTAACTAGAAAATCTGGAGTTGTTTAGTTCTTTTAATTTCTAGGACCATCAAAAACAAAAACAAAGCAAGTTCATATTGGTGACCACAATCCACAAATCTTGAGTTGCCAAGTTGTTTCCAGAGTAAGAGTAAGGAGCACTTGTCCTTCACTCTCACCTTCTCCAATCATTAATGGCAGTCACCTCTGAGGAGACAGATGCCACTAACGGAGGAGCACATACATGAGTGGCTGACAGGAGCTCACATACAAGGCCACTCGGCACTGGCAGCGGCACAGAACCTGAGTGTCTGTACAACAGGGCTATCAGCAAGACCTGAGAGAGGGTGTCACAGTGTGGGGGCTGCTCACTGTTTCTCTCTATGGCCAGGCTGCAGGGCAACTGACTAAGAAACAGTCCAGCCAGAGACAGGAGGAAAGAAATGTTATTTGATACCAACAACACGGGTACTCTAGGGGTGTTCACTGCTCTAAGTTTGGTCATTGTTTGTAGGCCTATTCAGTGGGCAAATAAAGAAAGCTTGTGTGTGTTGGGGGGTATATAGCATCATGTACATATGTAAGACAAAATACACTGTGTAGTCATATTAATATTTTTTAGTGTAATAACTTCATCGAGGGCTGAGGATGCAGCTCAGTGGTAGAGCATTTGCTTGGCACGTGTGAAGCTCGAACCTGGATCCTCCAAAACAACAAAAAACTCTATCAACCTCACATCTATTTCTTTTCTTCTCCCCTCCCCCTTCTTCCCCGCCCCCATTCTTTCTTTCAAGACTGGGTTTCACTGAGTTCAGGCTTGTCTTGAACTCACAGAGATCCTCCTACCTCCCAAAGGCTGGGATTACAGGTGCGCACTACTACACCCAGCAACTATTTCTTCTCTTTCCTGTCGTCCCCCTCACCCTTTGTGGTTCAGGGCATTGAACCCAGGGCCTTGTGTATGCAAGACAAGAGCTCTACCACCACTAAGCCATATCCTCAATCCACTATTTCCAATCATGCCAAAAACCTGACTTCTCAATTACCTCAATATCACCTTTTTTTTTTTTCTTTTTCTTTTTCTTTTTCAGAACTAGGGATTGAACTCAGGCCCTTGTGCTTGCCAGGGAAGTGCTTATTCCACTGAGCCATGTCCCTGGCCCAATATCATTACTATTTTGATTGATCTTACATCTGCCTGTGTGTTTATCAGAGTCCCAGGAGAATGATACCATTATAACCCACCTAAAGCATAATCACTGAAAACTGTAAAATTTTGGGTACCCCCTATCCTTAAGAGTTACTATATGTCCTATTAAGTCTGTCCAGTCAAACTACAATGTTTTCAACACATATTTGAAAGAAGAGTTTTTATTTTGCATTAGCAAGGTTAGCAATCCTAAAACTACTTTTCTGTATAATGTTGGATTGATCAAGTATCTTGGAAGGTAACAGGAGTTTAAGCTTTCACCTGGGAGAACAAAGGTATAAATATGAAAAGGAGGAAAACTAGGATAAATTCTATGGTGTTAGAATGAGTGGGAGGAATCAAGAATGTGTGTGTGTGTGTGTGTGTGTGTGTGTGCGCGCACACATACAGATGTAGAAGCATATATAGATACACCTGGATACAAGACATGAGTGAATGCTTGTTATGAAACAGGTAGATTTCTATTCTGTTTTTAAGTACTTATGCATATTCCAGTTGCCTCCACTGAACAGCCTAGATGTGGTGTTGTCCCTGTGCTAATAAATACATCCAAACTCCTAGATCTTGGTTTGCAGTCATCATTCTCCATAAGTCATCCAAGAAATGTTACAAATGATTAACTGTAGGGAGGGCTGGAGAAGGAAAAGTGCAACATGAGCCTGAAACATATCACTTTGTGATATAAGAAAATGAAGGCAGGATGAACATCCATGAAAATCACAGTTGAAACAGCTCTAACTGGCTAAGTCTAGGACTATATAAACATCAAAATATATACTAATTAATTACAAATTGCTGAATAAAAAGCGCATTGCCTCAAGAGGAATGGGGAATAAAAGAAGATCATGAACAGGTACACATTCCCTATGACGAATGTCATCATTATGTACATGTAAAATGCATCCAAACACCTACCTCCCCAACAAAAACCCTATGACTCTATACTGACAAAAAGAAACTGCAAGGAGAACTGCAACCTTAGAGCAGAATTCCAAATAATAAACACATTAACACGTGGCTGAGCTATAAAAACTACCACTTAGAGCTGGGTGTGGTGGCACACACCTGTAATCCCAGCCACTCAGTAGGCTGAGGCCGGAAGTTTACCAAGTGTAAGGCCAACCTGGGCTACACAATGAGATCCTGCCTCAAAACACCGAAAGAAAAAAAAAAAAGCAAAGAAAAGAAGGATCACTGCTTCTTAACTATCACAGTGATGACTACTTCAGGCAGTGTTTCCAGAAGTTATTTATAAAAATAAATAAGATATACAGGCCAGGGAGATGGCTCAGTAGAATAAGCGCTTCCTTGGCAAGCTCAAGAGCCTGAGTTCAATCCCTGGTTCTGCCCTTCCCCCACAAAAAAATTATATAGTATTAAATATGTACAATAGTTTCTCTTTGAGAGTTATGTTTATAATACATATTGTTTGCTTTTGAATTATAAAAAACTTTCCCACCATTAATCTAACCACTTTGAAGTGAGTGGGGACAAAAATCAATTAAGTCTGGAAAATGGTATTTTGATTATATACTATAATACTAATGACCAAACAGCCCACTATAATCAATGTCAAACTCAGGTAAATTTTTTTTTTTTGATAAAATATTAGTAGGAAATTCTAAGACTACTTGACATTTTTACTCCAGAATTGAATAAGTGAGCAAATATATTAAGTTCTGATAAGGTTATCTAAGCTTCTTCTTATCAGTGAAAGAAGTTTCAAGTAAGGAAGAGGAGAAGGCTATGATGAAGCTTTAGTGTTGGACTATAATCAGAAATCTCAGTGGGTCTAGGAACAACAAAACTCCAGTAGCAATGGACACACCTGGAAGCTAGGTCTTAAGCTTCTGAATGCTATTCTCAAATAAAAAGAACAAGAGATCCTTGGAGAAATGGTCAATTCCACGTGTATCAGAAAGAACACAGCATGAACCTGAGCATCTTCTAGTGGCAGAGAGAAAGGAAGTCCTCAGGAAAGGACAGGAGTAGGTCAGAAGACACAGGAATCAAGCTGAAAACCTATGGCTGCACTGGAACAAGCTGAGAAGAAAACAAGTGATATTATAAAATAAAAGCTAGCTGGGACTCCAGGCCCAGCTACTGGAGAGACTAAGGCAGGAATAGCAATTGAGGCTAGGAGTTAAGAAGCCAGCACCACTGCCACCATCACCAGCAGCAGCAGCAGCAAGAACAATGTTAAGTCAGCCTAGGCAACTTAACCAACCCCTGTCCCCAAATGGAAACTGGAGATATAGTGTAGTGCTATAGCACTTGCCTAGCATATACGACGTCCTGGGCTTAATATCCAATATTGGAAAAAAAAAATCACAAATAAAGTAAAACCCCACAAATTATACTATGATAAGTAAACAAATGAAAGATGAAAATTAACTGTTCTTCACAGCAGAATTCCCACTAATAAAAAATATAGAAAGAGAAAATTACCATTAGCAAAACATCATAATTATTACTGAAGGTAATAATTACTACAGGCAAGTACCACTGAGGTATATTAATGATAGTGGGGAAAAATATAATAAGAAATAGGATATTTACAGAATCTCAAAATACCTACTTGCACAATACTAAACTAATTCTTAGATGATAGTAGGCATGTCCAGGGTGGTATGATTACAGACAATTAAGTTTTAAAAGTAATCTTTACTAAGTGTTAGTAAACCATCTTAACCAAGCGTTCAAAGCTGCATCACAAGTAATGAGACACATGAGCATCATGTACGCTCTGACAGGATACACCGAAAAGAACGTACCATCACTTCTCTGACATTCTTGCTCAAGATACGTAATCTCAAATCTAATTATTGAAAAATATCAAGCAAGCACAAACAGAGCATTCCACAAAACAGCTTATCATTATCCTTCAAGTGTCAAGGTCCTAAAAGAGAAAAGACAAACTGTCGTGAGCCTGGCATACTGGTGTGCACTTGTAGTCTGTTATGGTCTGTGTCTAGCTGTCCTCCTGGAGCCTCATGCAGTCATGGGGCGGGGACTTTTAGAGTGTGACATTAACTCATGATCCACTGGAATTACGGGTCTTAGTACTGCTGGGATTATGGGTGTGAGTACTTCCCCACTGCTTGAGGTGGATAGCCTGAATGCAATATAAGAGAGACAGACTTCCTCTCTGTTGTCATTGATGCTGCTACTCCTCCCTTGGCTCCTCTTGCTCTTTGCTGCCACCATGAATTGATGCTCTCTACACTGTGCCACTCTGCTTTGGAGCCAGCTGAGTATGGACTGTGAGCTGAATAAAACTTTCCTTCTCTCATTTTGGGTATCAGGTATTTGTCCCAGCAACAAGCAAAGAGTAACTGAGACATAGTCCCAGCCCTTGGGACACTGTGGCAGGAGGATCTGAGGCCAGCAATGGTTACATAGTGAGTTTAAGACCCGCCTGAACTTCATAGTGAGATTCTGTTTCAAAAACAAAACAAATAAAACAAAGATGCTATCACAGACTGGACGAGGCTCAGATTCATGCCACCTAAATGGAATGTGAAATCCTAGACTGGATCCTGGACCAGAAAGATTATGGTAAACTGAAGGAAAACAAAATCTGTAGATTAGTTTAATAGTATTGTATCAATGTTAACTTTTCTGATTCCATTATGTTCACATAAAACGTTAACATCAAAGGAAGCAGGGTGAAGAGCAAACTGGAATATATATTTGTAACTTTTTTTTTTGGTACCAGAAATCAAACTTACAATCTCATTCTTGCCAGGCAGGCACTGTACCTGCTGAACTATGTCCCTGGCTATATTTGCAACTTTTAAAATAGTTTAGAAAGTTAATTTTGTATAATAATATAAAATACTTAAATCAAATACATAAAAAGGTGCAGTATTTGGAAAAACTGGCTCCTATCTGTGACCACCCTGTTCCCTAATTCCCTCTAGAGGTAACTATTTATAATTAAAGGGTTTTGGGGAAGAGGTTTTGGTTTTAACCTTGGTAGGGTTGAGGAAGAGACAGAGACATACTTTTTTACATAAATGCTGGCATAATACAGAGTTTTTCCATGTAACTTCTTTCATTCAACAATATATCCAGATAAAGAAAATAATCAGGTAAATATAGTTCTATGGTGTCTGGGACCTATAAGGCAGAAACAACAGCACAAGGCCATTAACTACTGACACTAGCTTTTTCTCCTGGCTCATATAGGTTGAGGGTAAATTATAAAAAAAGGAGTTGAAGTAATAGGACCAGCAATGTGTTCAACTAAAACCACTTCCAGGCTCCAGCAAGATGGGGTTACATAACAACACGCTGAGGCAGAATCCATGGTGCTATCTACAAAAAGTTCTGCATTCCTATAAAAAGCACCATGCCTGCCCATCTGCATTCTTCATGCCAGGGGTGTACCAAGAAGATATAAACCATATACTGTGGATGGTGGTACAGAGACAGAAGGAACATAGGACTTTGATGATGCTGTGAAGTACCTCACTAGTCCTGAATTACCAGACCTCTGGACTTCTTCTTGCTTGGGAAAGCAGGTGTCACAAGAAACTCAGTGACACCAAGAGAAAAAATACACGCTCTCCTAGGACAACTTACCTGAAATTACAACAGGAAGAATTCTATCTCATTTAAGAGACTTGTCAAATCATAAACCATTCCTTACTTTTCCAATCAGAGCTCAGAGAAATGATATAAAGCAGAAAGCAAAACATGCAGAAGCAGGGTAGTAACCATAAAAAGGTGCAAACAGATGTGTCAGCTAGGTATAATTACAGAAACCTTTAGAGTAGAACACAATTGTGGCAATGACACCACAACCCCGCCACACCTTTGGGAAAATGACAGTACTCTCCAGGATGACTTGTGGGTTCACAGTTTGCTCTATATTTTTGATACATTTGAGATGAACAAGAGCCAGAGAGAAATGAATAATGATTTTCAGAAGTGGACACAAAAGATAAAATGGATACAGATTTCTGTGACTCCAATGCAAAGAAATGGGGCATGGCTTAGGTGACAAATAGTGACAGCTCGTAAACTGATTTTGATCTTCCATTTACTACTACTAGTCCCAAGCCCAGAATTTGGCAAAACCTTACACCACATCTTTAAAACTGTATTGTGTGGAAATAAAATGGGTGGGTCAAAAGCCAAACACATTTGCTTCTTTTGCCTTGTACTACTTTTCTTTCTTTCTTTCTTTCTTTCTTTCTTTCTTTCTTTCTTTCTTTCTTTCTTTC
>NDGN011551718.1:3043-15296 GCA_002564285.1 Tympanoctomys barrerae | reverse complement strand
GCACCATCTTGATCATCCTCACCAGGTGTCAGAGGCAAGAGAGTGGTCTTCCTGAAGCAGTTGACCAGTGGCTTGCTACCCGTGACTGGGCCTCTTAGCCTTAATCATGTTCTTCTATGAAGAACACACCAGAAATTTGTCGTTGCCGCCTCTACAAAAATTGATATCAGCAAAGTGAAAATCCCCAAACACCTCACTGATGCTTACTTCAAGAAGAAGCAGCTGTGGAAGCCCAGACACCAGGAGAACGAGATCTTCAACACCAAGAAAGAGAGATACCAGATTTCAGAGCAGCACAAGGTGGATCAGAAAGTGGTGGACTCACAGATTTTAGCAAAAAGCAAAGCTGTTCATCAGCTCCGGAGCTACCTGTGATCTGTTTTTGCTCTGACAAATGGAATTTATCTGCATAAATTAGTGTTCTAAATTTCTTACTAAGAACCTAATTACATAACTGATACATTTTTTAAAAGAAAAGAAAAGCAATCTATGGAACTGCTTCTAGCCAGGGTGGGAAACACACCCCTCCAGTCAAGCATCCAGGGACACACCTCTCCGACCAGACCTCACCTCTGAGCTGCAAGTTAGCAGCAATGCCCCTCCCCCAAGGCGATTCAATCACCTTGTAAAAGTCCGGTCAATATACACATGAGGATTTGGGGGGACAGCACTGACTTGAACCAAACCACTTGCCCTGGCCTCCAGAAGACTTATGAGAACCTCTTCATGCAAAATGCATTTAGTCTATCTCTTAGAGTCACCAGCGCTTTAACAGTTCAAGCACTGCTGAAAGTCCATGTACAAAGTCTCCCCCTGACACTCTAGGAAAATTCATATCTGTAAATTCTTGTAAAAATCAAACTAAACCTAGATACTGCTAACATACAATGGTGCAGGGTAAACATCCGCATTCCCAAAGGAAGGAACAGGGAAAGAAAGGAGTGGGACTGAAGCAAAATCAAAACCCAGCAGAGCAAACACTAAATCCTATCATTCCATGTAAGGTCCCAGGACAGCCTGTGGCAATGACATGTGAACTCCAACGCTGGTCCTGCCTCTACTGCATGCCCAGTTGTGGCCATCATGTCCTCTGTCTTGAGGTGGCTTTGCCTATTGCATGTGGTTTTCTTCAGACAATCCACAAATAATCCACGTGCGTGGCTTTCTCCACTTCCTGATGTTCCACTACACTTTCAGCTTCACTTAAGCTTCGACATTGCTGTCTCAGGGACACTGTCTGGCCTCCCAGGCCTTCCTCTGCCTCCATGACACCCTGAGTCCTACATTCTGATTGAATGCCCTTAAAATCAGCACCATTTGAATAATGCCAGGGACTGCCACCAACTTCAACAATAACCAGGCCCTCTTGGATGACAGCTGCAGAGGTTTCTGAATGCCAGGATGGCTGGGCTCTGTAAAACAAATTTCAGAGAACCAATTTTCTAGGTACAATTTTCAAATGGGGCACTATGGGATTCTCTTCTGCACCCTTGATCCTGTGAAGGCAACAGCAGCCAATCTGCTGATTCCTCACATGCCCTCAAGGGCATCTTTCCTCCCATCCTGATGTAAAATACTTGGCTTCTTTTTAATACTAATCTTTTCAGTAACCAAGTTCTTTTTGGCCAAAACTATGGCCTCACCCTAACAGGCCCAAATTTTATAGGCAATAATTTTAAAAATGCTCTCTTTCTGGCCACCAGCAAAATTTTTCAAATCATTCAGCTCCGCTCTTTTGGCCTGCCTCGCATGGTAGACATAGCTAAAAGCTTCTGGTCATATCCCTGCTACACGCTCAACACTGGGGTACCTTGAAATTTCCTCTACAAGATTGGTTAGTGGGCCACTTCTAATCTCAGTACCCTGCACAGTCTCAGAACTTGAACAAAATGTAGAAAAATTTTCCACCAAAGAATAATGCACACAGTTGAGCATGCAACTGCCAACGGAGCCGGTACTCCCATTTGAGGCTCCTGAGCCTGGCCTTCACTGTCTGCATTTCCCTCAGCTCTCTGCTCTTCTACGTTCCAACTAGAACCTCCCATCAGCCTAGCTTCCAGCATTCTAGAGCCTCCTAATATGTATTCTGTTTTAGTTACTTTCCCTCATCTCTGGGACAAATACCCGACACCCAAAATGAAGGAAGGAAAGGTTTATTAAGCTCACAGTCAGGGGAGGTTTCAATCCATACTCAGCTGGCTCCAAGGCAGAGTGGCACATGGCAGAGAGCAAACTTTCATGGCAGTGGCAAAGGGCAAGGGGACAAGTCTGCCTCCCTTAACCATTCAGGCTATCTGCCCCAAGCTGTCATCCACACCCATAATCCCAACAGCATTTACACCCATAACCCAGCTCTGGATCATGAGCTAATCACAGACTCTAGATGTTTGCCCCATGACTGCATGAGGCTTTTGGGGGGACAACTAAATACAAACCATAATATTGCACCCCTGGACCCCCCAAAGACTCATGCACATGTATCCCTTTGTGTAAAAGGAATTTTAGTGCATCTCTAAGATTTACCAAACCCCTAACAGTTTCAGCCTTGCTGAAAAGTCCAAGTCCCTGGGCTGACCAGATGGCTCAGCAAATTAAAGCACCTGCTTAGGCAGATGCAAGAGTTGGGGGATCCCGGTCTGCTGTGCTGGCCCTGTCCCTTAGATATGCTGAGATGCTCAGTGAGACTGGGCATGGTGGCATGCACCTGTAATCCCAGCGCTTGGGAGACTGGAAAACAGAAAGGATCACTACGAGTCCAATCTGTGTAGTGAGCCCTGTGGACCCTGTACTAAAGACTTTAAAAAATATAAAATAAAAGTCCAAGTCCCAAGTCCCAAGAGCTAAGGGAAACTCTTAGCTGTGAGCCTCTGTACAAATGAAAAGTTAAACACTTCCAACATTCAATGAATGACACAAGATAAATTCCAACATTCAACGGCAAAACATAAACATTACCATTCCAAAAGGTACACACAACAGGATACCAAGCATTGGAACCAAAGTAAGTCCAAAATCTAGAAGGGCAAGCATTAAGTTCTATGGTTCCACGTGGAGCATTGGGAAAAATCTATGTCAAATTGTGAGCTCCATGTGGCTCCGCCTCTGTGGCACTTCTGGTGGTGATAGCCCCTGTGGCTTCTCTCTTAGGCCACCTCCTTGCAGCTTCCCTTAGATGATTCACATTCCTGGATTTTCCAAACTTCTGGGGTTTCCACTGCATGTCAAGCTTTTCCCTCTCTGCTACACACACTGGTCTCCCAGGGGCACACTGCCTAGTCTCACAAGCCTTCTTCTGAAATATAGGTAGAAGCTTTCTTAACTTCAGATCTCCTGCATTCTGCAAGCACCTAAAACCAATGCCACCTGGATGATGCCAAGGTCTGCTGCCAGGTAGGGCAGTAGCCAGGCTTCCTTCTCTCTTGGCTGTAGGGGACGAGTGCCTGAATCACTGAGCATTCTGAGCCTGATTCTAAAGAATAAATTCTCCACTCTGGCACCATTCTGAAACCTGATGTGGCTACCACGGCCTTTCTGGAACACAGGACTCTGCAGCTTTCTCCTCAGAGCAGAGTCCCTCACCCTTACAATTCTGAGGCTGCAAAGGGCAGAGACATGCTGCTTCCTGTGATGCTCTCAGGTCATCCCTTCCACTCTCTTGTTCATTTTTGTCAGTAGAGATCCTCTCAGCTCTCTCTCTGCATTCCATAGCTTTATTGAAGCTTCCTTTTCTGGCCAAACTCACATTTTAAATCATCCTGCTGGGCTGCATGCTCTTGATTCTCAACATAAATATAAAAGCCCCCAACAATAGCCATGCAACTCTCTCAATATTTGGATGCTTGGAAATCAGTCCACCATGCTGAAACACAGTCTCAGGAAAAGTCTTTGGGCATGAGCAAAATTCAGACAAACTTTCTTCCAAGCTACAACACATATCATCCAGAGTCCAACAATCAATGCAGTCCTTCTTCCCAGAAGAAACCTCCCTATCCTGGTCTTTACAGGCCAGATTTCCATTGGCTTTCTGGTCTGCTGAGGTCTGATCAGAATCTCACCTACAGAACATCCAAAGCTGTTCCAGTGCTTCTCTTGTAGGCGACATCTCTAAACCCTTCTTATCTCTTCCATAGCCATTCCCAAAAGCTTTAATATACATTGTCAGGTTTAGCCACATCAATGACTCCACTTCTCTGGTATCAAATTCTGTCTCAGTTATTCTTCTCTCATTTCTGGGATAAAATACCCCCAAAATGAAGGAAGAGAATGTTTATTTAGCTCACAGTTAGTAGAGATTTCAGTCCATACTCAGCTGGCTCCAAGGCAGAGCGGCACATGGCAGAGAGCAACTGTTCATGGTAGTGATAAAGAGCAGAGAGCAAAGGGAGGGGCAGCAGCTCTGGCAGCTAGCTAACCTCTCTCCCCTCCTTACATTGTAATATAAATTACCTACCCCAGGGCAAGTGCAGCATCCACACCCCCAATAACCAATCACAAAGTCCACAAGCTGCCCCATGACTGCATGAGGCTTTGGGGGAACAACTAAACACAAACCGTAACAAGCATCCCCTAATCTATCCAAATGCCTACCACAAGCCAGCTCCAAAGACTTCTGAACCACATGTTCAGGTACATCCACTACAACCAGCCCACTTCTTTGGCACCTAAATCTGTCTTAGCCACTTTCTCATCACTGGAACAAGATACCCCACACCCACAGCTTGAAGAATGAAAAGTTTATCTTATTCATGTTTTCTAGAGGTTTCAATACATGCTTGACAGACTTGATCATAGAAATGGCACAACAAAAGGGCCTGCTATAGAAGAAAGCAGCTCACATCATGGTGGCCAGGGCGCAGAGAGAGAAGGGAGAAGTCACGGAGGATGTATGACATTTTGGACCAGGCCTCCAGTGACACTCCTCTTCTAACCAAAGCTCACCTCACCCTAAGTCAGAAATATTACCTCCATCATTCAATCATCTTCTAACAGCCTGGCTCACTATTGTATGAGGCCTTTGGGAACACTCGATATAAAGCATAAGGACCACCCTCCTCTCCCCGCTAGGCACGGTCACTACTTGGAAGTTCTCTTCTTAGATCAGTAAAATGCTCTTGGCTTTCCTCCGTGTTTCCCCCCACATCTCATCTGCTGCCACGTAGGCCTTGTGGTTGTTGGCATTTTCTTCCCACCTACTTGTATTTGGGTTCTGTGGACTCAAGTATTCTTGAAGTTTTACCGATTCCTTCACACACTTTCTTCCCGCTTTGCCAAATCACTAATAGCTACTTATCTAGTTGTTATATACATCTTTGGGGTGTTTTGAAATTCCCAAGAGAGTAGATTTTAAGTATTCTTATGATTTAAATTGATACAAGTATGTAAGGTCATTCATATGTCAGTTACAATAAAGCAATTTCTCAAAATATTTTTGCTTCTCAACCACATATTGTGCATGTGTGTATACACATACTGTACATATCTGCACACATTTGCACAGATATACATATTGTCCATATTCACACATTTGTCTTATAAATTTTAAAACTAAAAGAGAGCAATTTATTAAATTATAATAAAGGGTTAAACTGTCCCAATAATGTTACTTGGGTTTGTCAGTTTTACTTAACTTTTCAAAGAATTAGCTTCTAATTTCATTTGCTTTTTCCCTATTATTTATTCTACCTTGCTGATTTGTGTTATTACATTTGCAATTTTCTTCTTCCATAATTTTCTCAGCTTTTTCCACTTTCATAAGATGAAAGCTAAGGTCACTGAGTTTTCTCCTTAACCACCCAAAGTTATGAATTTCCCTCTAAGTTTTAGCTGCTTTCCTGAAATTTTAAAAGTGTGTTTAAGATATATTTTTATTTCTTATGAGGGTTTTCTATGTATATAGGCCTATAAGTATATCATTTAATTTTCAAATGTGTGCAGATTTTTAAGATATCTTCTTTTGCTATTTTTAACTTAACGCTGTTGTCATCAGCAAGCACACTCAATTATTTCAAACCTTTTTGAGCCTTGCTTTACAACCCTGTAATGGCGTATCATGGGAAATGTTCTACTAAGACCTGAATATGTGTTCTGTAAAAAGTGAGTGAAACCTTCTACAGATATCAATTAGGAGCCACACATGGTGGCCTGTAAATATCACACAGCTCAAGGATGCCTAGGATTAAAAGAATACCATCACACGTTATCTGATCCTAAGAAATCTCAGGAGATTGCACCAGAATATAAAGCTATCCAGGTAGCACTACTGAAAATTAAAGAAAAGATAAAAGTACAAAAAATTAGAAATAGTATGGTATATGTAAAACTGTTTGTTTAATAAGAATTCAATTTTACTTGAATATTAGTCATTGACTACAATAAGGCACCAAGACAGTGTAGGAGTTACTCTTTATGAATGATTCCTAATGCTTTCTTTTGACACTTCGGTTCCTCACCAACTACAATTGAGAAATACTATGTTTCCTTCTTAATAAAAACTGTTACCAAAAACAAGGGAGGCTAAGTATTTTTCCCATGGCAGATTCACACCCAGAATTGCCTTTTTCCCCAGTGCCTCATCCTTCCCAGTAGTCCTCATTGCTACTCTCAGACTGAGAAATTTGTAGAAGGGGAAGATAGTGAAGTCTCAAAAGGAAAGAACCACACTCTGCAGAAACCTAGCAGAAGCTAAGGAAGATGAAAACTCCCTGAGGGTTCCTGGGCACTGGGCCAAGTCACAAGGACATTTGATCTTGGAAGCAAGTACTGAGGCCCTTCCGCGTGCAGGGTCAGGAATGTGTTCCAGGCTGATCCCTCCTCACAGGATGTCCTCAGACCTCAAGCATAATCAAATATTACCAGAGATAATAAACTGATTCACCTGGTTACACAGCCCCTTCTGGGCAGATGTATTTTTGATCACTGGGGACATCCAGATCTAACTGGCCTCTCTGAACTTCCCAAGTACAAAGAGACCCTTTATTATCTTTGGGTCTAAGTAGGTGTTCTGTGGAAACACCTGGATGCTTCTTCTTGAGTTTGGACTTGGGTTTGTTTGGAATTTCTTTCTCAGTATCTGTAATGTCTTAGAGACTCAAATGCCAGCCCAATCTCCACTCTAAATTCTATCTTAATATACAGTTAAAGGAACATATTTAAAGAGTGGAAAGCTAGGGATAAAGCCTCAGAAGACTAAAAATCTACATCCAGCTTTATCATACCTAAGTGGAAAATTGCACTCAGGCCTTTATTTCTCTGAGTTGAAGACCTTGGGTGTTTAAGAAGCAGGAATCAATATTGGGGACCAATTTCACCTTTCCCTTCACACCCTAGCTTCCCTGGGTGCTCTCATCAGCTCTGCAGAAAAGAGCAAAGCCATCCTGCAGCCCCAGTGATCCACCATCGTAGTGCCCAGAGTACTCCACCTCCATCTACAAACGTTAGGTTCTGCGGTCTCCTCACCAGTCACAAGATGCTACCAACATGCATGAGTCTCCTCTTCCTTCTGCCTTGTGGATTCCAGCTAAACGACTGGGTCTGAGTTGCATAGGGCCATGCAGATGTATCCCAGACCTTCCTTGTCACTGACATCTTCTGGATTCTCATGGAATGGATTGGAGTGGGTACTAAGGGGGGCAGGCAAGTGGGTATTAGTGGGATATATGTGATGCCTTAATAGATATATACATTGTGTCCAAATCAAGTTACAGGTCTATCTTCTCAAATATTTATTGTTTCTTTTTGAAATGCATGGTACAGCACTTGCCTGGTAAGCGCAAGGTCCTGAGTTCAATGCCTGGTACTGCAAAAAAAAAAAAAAAAAAAAAAGATGAAATGCATTTTACATTATTGTCACTGCACACACCCTACTGGACAGCTCCCACCCAACTGTCACTTGGTACCCACAGGTCAGCATTTGCCTATCACTAACCCTTACTCCTCCTGGCCTCTGGCAACCAGCATTCTACTCCCAACTTCCATGACATCCAAGAATTTGGATTCCACCTATGAGTGAGGTCTTGTGGCTCTTGTCTTTCAGGGCCTGGCTTATTTCCAGTCCCATCCATGTTGTAATACGTGGCAGGATTGCATTCCTTTCGTGGCTAAGTGGGGCTGTGTTGTGCATATGTATCACACCTGGTTCATCTAATCATCAGCTGGTGGACACGGGTTATTTCTAGTTCTTGGCTGTTGCAAACAGTGCTGCATGAACATGGGGATGAAGACACTGCTTTGACATACTGTCTTTGTTTCCTTCGGGTTCAGCTACCCAGTAGGGGGGTTGTTGAATTATAAGAAAGCTCTATTGTTAAAGAATTTTTTAAAAGAAAACTATATGTAGAATTTCAAAATAAGATGATAGGAAATTAAAAATGATTATATTTCATATTGTTATCTTCAAAGTAGTTGTTCAGATAATAAGACATAAGCCTGAAAATTTGATCAAATAATGCAAGCATAATCTGTTTCTTTGAATGAACTAATTGAAATTAGTAATACGATTATCTTAGCTATCTTGTATATATCTATTTTTCCCTTCCTTCCTTTCTCCTTTTCCCCATCACAGTTGTTCTTTCCTTTTCAGCAGTTGCTTTCTCTTCCACAATATTTAGGGACATTCCACAATGTCCCTTTTGGATATTATTTACTCTGTCAGTTTCTTACACTAGGGAGACAATACGATGTTTACAGATGTGAGACTGATTCATTTCACTTATGATTATAGCCTCTAGTTTTATACATTTACCTGTAAAAGCCTCAAGTTTATTTTTTTTCCAAGTTTTTTTTTAATGTAGCTGAGTATACTGCATTGTATAAAAATACCACATCTTTTCTATCAGTTCCTCAGTTGATAGGCATTTGGGTTGTTTCCAAGATTTAATCATGACAAGTAGTGTTGTTACAGACATGGGTGCATATTATCATTATTTTTAATGTTTTGAGGCATATTTGTACTGTTTTCCATAATGGCTGGACTAATTTACAATCCCATCAACAGCATGCAAGGATTCCCCTTTTCCACATCCTCACTAGCACGTGTTATCCATGGTCTTTTTACAATAACCAGCCTTACTGGGACGAGGTACAATCTAATTGTGATTTTGGTTGGCTAGTGGTTACTGATGGTCAACATCCTTTCATATCCTGATTATCGATTTGTATGTCTTCTTTTGACAAATGTCTGTTTAGGTCTATTACCTGATCTTAATCATGTTAATTGTTGTCTTTCTGTTGAGTTTTTAGAAATAGATGGATGATAGATAGATGGATAGATAGATAGATAGATAGATAGATAGATAGATAGATAGATAGAGCCAGCTTCTTGCCAGATGTATAGTTAGCAAATATTTCCTTCCATTGTGTATGTTGTCTCTCCCCCCCCCAATAATTATTTCTTTTGCCATGCAAAAGTTTTTTTGCTTCCTATAATCTCGTTTATTTACTTTTTCTTTGCATTCTGTGCTTTTGGAGTCATCCAAAAATCTTGTCCATTCAAGTGCCCTAAAACTTTCCTTGTGTTTTTTTCTAGTAGTTCAACAATTTCACATCCTATATAGTATCTAAATCTTTAGTCCATTCAGGTGGATTTGTGTAACTGGTGGGAGACAGACTCTAGCTTCATTCTTCTCTAGATGAATACCCAATTTTTACACTGTCATTTATTTAAAAGACTGCTCTTTCTCCAACACATGCTCTTAGCACCTTTTGCTGAAAACCAATTGTCTACAGATAATTGGTTTACTTCCAGCTGTTTTGTCCCACCGGTCAATTGTCTTTTCATGTCAACACCATGCTGTTTGATCACCACCACTTTTAACTATATTTAATAGTTTTATAATGCTTCATACATTGTACTTTTTGCTCAAAATTACATTAGCTATTTATGAATCTTTGTAGTTCCACATAAATTTGAGATTATTTTTTGTAGTTCTGTAGAGAATGTTACTGATGTTTGATAATAATTTTCAAATAGTGTTGAAAAAGGCAGGTAGTGTTGGTAAAGGCAGTTTCTTGGCCACCAAGACTGATGCTAAGCTGGGTCACACCAGTGTCTCACTGCCACAAGGACCTGCACAGTCTTGGGGATGGTGCTGCAGCTGACAGAGAAGCAGATGGAACAGAGCCCATCCCACTAGAGTGAAGATCTCCAGAAGGGACCAGAGTAGTTCTACAGCCCCACTCTGGGCACTGACCTAGCAGCAATGGCTGTCCAAAGTTGTGCAGCAAATGCTGGAGACAGTTCTGTAGCCACCAAGGCTGACACTAAGCTGTGTCACACCTGAGTCTCAAAGCTGCAAATATCTGTGTGGTCTGGGAGATGAGGGGTAAGGCTCAGCCCTACTCCAAGGCCAGCTATGATGCCCCCTGAAACTTGAGTCAGTCTCAAGTCTCTTCCTGGTGCTCAAGTCTCTGCCTGGTGCTGACTCTGGTCTAAAGCCTCCAGCTTGAGTTCTGGCCTATGTGTGGGGCTTTCAGGTGTTTGTCTCCTCACAGCCATCCTGGCACTGGACAGCAAGATGGTCCTGCCCTGGCATCCATACCCTGTTCCCCAGCAAGTGGGGTCTTGTTCTCCACCTGGAGTCAGAGGAGGGACAGTGAAGGCAAGCAGCCACCCAGCCTACTGCTCTTCCAGCTCTATGGTGTACAGGCCCTGGCCTGGCAATGGCAGTTGTGGGGCTGTCCCCAGTGATGGCTTCACAGTGACAAGCCTAATGCTGGATCTTGAGGCTAAGGTCGAGACTTAATTCTCTTTCCCTGCCACAAGGAGGGACAATACCTGCCTCAGTTAGTTTTCTCTTATTTTTGGGACAAAATTCCCGACACCCAAAATTAAGGAAGGAGAGGTTTATTTAGTTTGCAGTTAGTGCAGGTTTCAGTCCATATTCAGCTGACTCCAAGGCAGAGCGGCACAGGGAGGAGCAGAGGCTGTGGGCGCTAGCTAGCCTCTCTCCCCTCCTTACATTGTATGCAGATTACACGCCTGAGGGTGGGTGTATCACTCACACCCCTATTGGATCCTGAATTAATCACAAACTCCAGAAGCCTGCCCCAGTGATGACATGAGGCTCTGGGGACGCAACTAGGTACAAACCATAGCATTCTGCCCCTGGACCCCCAAAGGCCCATGCACATCCTTTATGCAAAAGGTGTTTTATTACATCTCTAAGAGTTTCCAAAGTCCCAACAGTTTCAGCATTGCTGAAAAGTCCAATTTGCAAGTATTCTCTAAGAACTAAGGCAAACTCTTACCTGTGAGACCCTGTACAAATGAAAAATTAAGCTTCTAACATTTAATGGCAAAAGAAAACCATTACCATTCCAAAAGGTAAAAATAGCAGGATACAAAGCATTGGGACTAAAGCAAGCCCAAAATCCAGCAGGGCAAATATTGAGTCCTGTAGTTCTATGTGGAACATCTGAAGCAATCTGTGACAAACTGTGATATGTCCATATGGCTCCACCTCTATAGCACTTTTAGTGGTAGCTACCATCGCTTCTCTCTTAGGCCTGGTTTTCTCCCTTCTTGCAATTTTCCTTAGATGACCCACATTACTGGCTTTACCAAACTTCTGGGGTCTCCACTGCACTATAGGCTTCTCACTCACAGCTTCATGCACTGCCCTCCCAGGAGCACACTGCCTGGCTTCCCAGGTGTTCTTCTGAAATCAAAGTGGAAGCCTTCTTAACCTCAGAACTCTTGCATTCTGCATACACCTAAAACCAATGCCACGTGGATGATGCCAAGGTCAGCTGAGAGCTGGAGTGCTAGACAAGTTTTCTTCTCTGTTGGATGTAGGGGCCGAGTGCCTGAATTTCTGGTCACACTGACCCTGATTCCAAGAATAAGTTCTCTATGCTGCTGCCATTTTGGAGCCTGGTGTGGCTTCTGCCACCATTCTGGAACATAGGGCTCTGTGCCTTTCTCCTCAAAGCAAAGTCTTTCATTTTTGAAGTTTTAAGGTTGAAAGCCACAAATCATATATGTACCCTGCCACTTTTAATCAGGTCGGGAAGAGAAGCATGAAATGACACTATGTAGCAATGCGAATTTGCAAAGCAGAGTCACAGAGTAAAGTCCCTCCCTGTGGCCCACAGTGTTGTGTGCGGCTGGCAAGAGCCCTGAGCTCTGCACCCGAGCAGCCTTTGCGCAGCCTCTGCTTTATGAGAAGTCACCAAAGCAATGAGTGTGCTTCACTTGAGTTATTAAATTCCATCTTCCCTCAAGGATTTATTTTAAAAGGTTAAAAGCAAAAGCCAC